>JAUMHG010000050.1:7866113-7894535 GCA_032359395.1 Enteromius anoplus
AGCCTGTGTTACAAATAATGACTGTTTTGAGTTTTGTGTCTAGAGTTTTGAAAAATGACATTAAGGTTCAGTTATTAGTGCAAAAACGATTGTAAAAAACTGTAAGGTGTTTCTCAGGGATATTTTCTTCACTCACCATGGGGTAAAATATAAGGAAAAACATAAGGAAAATATCTAAAGTAAGTGCTTTAACGCTACTTGATTAACGATATGTATTTAACCCATTCGCGTGTACGATCACACCGCTGTGACCAGGCTAGGCTGTTCTCTGGAGCGTAAGATCACAACGGTGTGATTAAAACGTTCAGTGATCATCAACTGGTGAATTCAAATCTGCTCTTGTGCATAACCATATACTACTAATTGTAGGTTTCATACATTTAAAAACACATAAGTACTAGCAAAACCATACATTTATAGTTTATAAAATGCACCCTAATGTCTATAGAAACAGCAATAATGATCCTTACAAATGTAACCTGACAACATGTTTTATTAATAGCATATACACATTGTGTAGGTAACTATAAAGTTTACTCTTCTCTTCTCTCCGTTTACCGGAGACTTACTGTACGTGTGGAGTGTGGAGACGTGTTTCGTGAGGAGAGGATGAATTTACGTGTTGTACTGTATATCCCACAGCTGACTAAAATTATAGTTTTAAAAGTGTGAAATATGTATACATCTGCAGGGAGCTACAAATAAATGGTGTTAAAATCTACTCTGTGAGTAATGTACATTTCTCACACTTTCAAAAGTGTAGTTTTAACTCCAAAATGGAGTGCTGACAGCCCTAATTTATATATAACAAATCTATTATGAATATAGCCTACCTAAAAATATGAATATATATCATATGAATACATTTTATTATATGTGTGTTTTTATATTTACATATAAATATTTACAATGCACATACATATACTATGTAAACAAACTTTTATTTTGGTTATATTTTGCAAAATAATTTTTAATCAGTTTGACAGCCCTATTTTGAGTTAACATATTAATATTCCTGGATGAAGTTAATTCACCTTGCCAGAATGTATACAAAGTGCTGAGAACATTTCCTGTCAATTCCCCCTAAATAAATTATACAGAGAAACTTCAAAAGTGTATAGGTGCATTCTTTCTTTCAAATAAAAGCCAACTGGTTTGGTATTTTTATCAGATATGATGACATTCCAACATTTTTAATTGTGAAAAACTTTCCAAATACATTTGTACATATTCTCTTATTCAGTTCTCTTATTACTGGTTTCCACTCCTTCCTTCTTTGTGTTCAGAGGGTGTGTGTTCCTGTGAGGATTTGTAGTCTTGACAAACACACACAAGGAGTGGAAGTCTCTGTCTTACAGGATCTAAAGTCCCAAAGGAATAATCAGATCGGAACACAACATGCTATTAAGTGATCTTTCTCTTCGCTGTGTCCTCTGATGTTTCAAGAGGATTTGAAGAAGGAACAAATTGCTTTAAAATGGAAAGATTTCTCTTATCATAACTGGCAGGTAAGCACCACATCTATTACTATTGTCTTCATAATAAATGACTAAACTCTTACTCTCATTTTTGTCACTGGTTCAATTTCTTTATGTCCTCTCAAGCACCTCTCCTGTTCTTTTTGCCGGTGTAGAGCTGGAAGTGGGATGGGTCGTGTGCTTCTGATCGAGCCGGCGGTTGGCCTGTATGCGTTTGCCATGTTTATGATCTACCCTCTGCTGCAGCAGTATGTGTACCGTAGGCTGTGGTTTGAGCTGAGCGGCACAGCCTACCCTGCTGAGAGCTTGTCTGAATGCTCAAACAACCAAAGCTATGTCACCATACACCAGGTCAGAGCCTTTAACTGCTTCAAAAAGGGCCACTTCTGCCTTCTTAAAATCGTTTTCTGTTACTGTGTGAGGGCATTCATCACATGTCCTGTAGATCTAACGTGTGATGGTGTGTGACACCGGTAACACAAAAAATAATTTTTACTTGCATCCAAAACATTTTTGCTTACATAATATGTGTATATTTATTATATATAAGCACAAACACTTTCTTAAATACACATGCATATATACATATAATGCTATATTTACATATGAAATATATTAATATATAGTATAAAATATAGGAATAATAATAATAATTATTATAAATATATAGGTATATTTATTTTATTTTTTCTCCAAACGGTATACTGTATGTGTGTATTTATATATACATAATAACCATACACAGTACACACACACATATATTACATAATTGTTTTTTTTATTATTATTTTGGATGCTATTAATCACAATTAATTGTTTGACAGCACTAAAATAAATTAAAATTTAAAAATAAAAAACGTATCTAAATCTAAGATTACAAATTGAAATAAAATTAAATCTAAATTAGATATTAATGCAGAATCTAACAGTATTAATACTACTTAAATAACATTTAAAAATAAATGTCTGCAAATAAAGTAGCTCTAAGAAAGTTGAAAACGTTTAAATAGAATGAGTGTGTTCAGAGACTAAACTGTTTGCTTTGTTAACAAGGCAAAGTTTACATTGATGATGATGTTCAATTCACAGTAAGAGTTCTGAAGAACCGGTTATATTTCGAGTGGAGCTCATGTTTTGTACTTGTTTCTGTTTGTACTCTTTGTGTGTGTACGAAAATTCCTTTTCAGTTCCCAAGCTCTTACTTGTGCTTGACATTTGATATTTTTATATAAACAGTTTCCTATTTCACACTCACTTTCATTCCCTACGTGTTTCACAGTTAGCCGCACTTAACTGGGATAACTAGACAGAACACTTAAAAATACATGTAGATTGTTTTGTGTTCTGATCTGATTCTCTCTCTTCTCTCAGGCAGTGCAGAAGGAGACGTCAATATTCCTCCTCAAGAGTGAACTGTGCTTCCTCATTCCCAGTCTCATATCTGCTCTGCTCCTGGTGTCATACAGTGACCACTGTGGGCGCAAAGTGGCCATCGTTCCTCCTCTGGTGGGCGACACTCTGTTTGCGCTCTGCTATGTTTTGGTCAGCAGGTTCTCCTTTAGTCTCAGTTACCTGCTAGCTGCCTCCTTCCTGTCAGGTCTGATGGGCGGCCCCACCACTCTGATCGGAGGATGCTTCGCTTATGTAGCCGACCTCTGTGGAGCAGATCCGGAGGGACAGAAGACTGTCCGAATGGCTCGGCTGGACATGATTTTAGGGGTTTTGACTGGCTTGGCTTCTCTGTGCACTGGGTTCTTCATCGAAGCGGCTGGCTTCACCTGGCCCTTCCTCACTGCCGTCTTTTTGCATCTGATAAACCTCTTCTATGTGCTGGTGGTCTTGAAGGAGTCACTAGTTCTTCCAAACCCCAGTCTGTCTTCTTCGGGTCTCTCTGAAGCCCCCGAAGCCCCTCGACTACGCCAGTCTCAAGCTCTTACCACTCGTCTGCAAGGCGTCTACCTGCTCTTTGCAACCTCTAAAAGGAGAAGGAATGTAGTGTTGTTGCTCATGCTAGCTGCTTTTGCCTTTTTCAGGGTGATTATGATTATTCTACATCTGTTTGTGGTTCAACAGTGAAGTATAATTTTTTTATATATCTAGTGGCACCTAACAGAATTGCAAAGGTGAGAAAAAGTGGATTCTTCCAATACAGACAAGCAGAATTCACTTCAAAATATGAATGGATAATTGCATATTTAATCTTAGTGTGGTTGTAATTGTGCCTGCTTCACATGATAGGGTCTTTATATATCATAATGGAAATTTATAGTTAAAAAATATATGTCAAATCAGACATGAAAATAAAATGAATAAGAATATAAGGCTTAAATAAGCATGCATAGGATACCATTCAAAAGTGTTTTGATTTTGAATGAGAGAAATTCAGCAAAAATCTATTTAATTTTGTAATTGACAGTTTATAACTGTTTATATCAGTTTCATCTAATTGCCACTCTTTTTAACGTTCTATTATTCTAAGAATCCTGAACCAAAAGTCTGGATTTTTCAACAAAAATACAAAATGAACAGACATCTATTTTCAACATTGATAATAATACATTTTTCTTGAGGAGGAAAATCAGTATATTAAAATGATTTCTGAATTATGATCACGTGACACTGAAAATTTGATTAATTATGCTAAAAATTAAGCTTTGACAACACGAGGATATGATATAAAATCAGTTATTTGAAATTGTGATCCTATTTCAAAATATTACTGCTTTTATTGTATTTTTATGAAATGGTGTCATGGTAATTATATTTATTATATATTGTAATTATGCTGGAATGAAGATAAATTAGCCTCAGTTTAAGAACAATGATTATTATTATTTTATTTATTATTAGCATTATTATTATTGTATCCCACACACAGGTAGCCCTGCAGGGTGGCATGTCCATCTTCATCTTGTATGAGCTGAACGCTCCTCTGTGCTGGAGTGAGGTGTTCGTGGGTTACGGCTCGGCTCTTTCCACTGCCATCTATCTGGTGAGTTTTGCCGGTGTGGCCCTGCTCTCCCGCTGTCTGCCTGACGCCTACATCATCCTGCTGGGGCTGACGTCTGTGGCAGCCGGCCTCATCACAGCAGCGTTTGCAAAGTCCACCCTGCTCATGTTCCTGGGTAAGTTTGTGAATTTATGGAGTTTTCAATGGGTGGCTGGATCCTCTATTTTCAGGTGGAACAATAGTGTATGTTTTATTCATTGCAGTCAGGTTGCCTTTGCTGTTGTCCATCATGCCAACTCCTGTCCTACGATCTATGATGTCTAAAACAGTATCTGGATCTGAGCAAGGTACGAATCTCAATTGAATAGAAATAATTTAATTATATTTTTTTTTGTTCTTTCCAAGTAAACAAATTCATGTTTTCCCAAATAGAACATTCTGAATTCACATGAACTCTGAATTATTGATGGCTGCGTGTTTGTTTGCAGGTGCTATGTTTGCGTGTGTAGCTTTTGTGGAGATGCTGAGTGTTGGAGTTTCATTTACAATGTTCAGCAGCATCTACGCAGCTACTCTCTCCTGGTTCTCCGGGTTTAGTTTCCTGCTCGCTGCGGGCCTAACTCTCATACCAGCCATCCTGATCTGGTGGGCAGCCCTTCTTTATATACCTTATATACACATCTGTATGCTGTGGTTTTTGTCTGTAGAACATAAATGTAGAAATCTGAGGAGGTTCACACAACTCAAGTTCATGTCAAATGTACAAAAATAATCTGTGACCTTTACTTCTCACACTATATTTCCTTTATTTAAATCGCTCCCTTTCGAACAGTGACTGATTTATTCAAAGACTGATGAGCCAATAGCATTCAAGTAAGAACTGTCACATATACAGGTAGTAGCATGTTAATAACAAATACAAACAAACAAAAAAGCACACTTTATCGCCATCTACTGGAATAATGATGATTGATTCCTATAATTGTATTACTTTTCCCCTTTGAAGGTGAAGTAAGGGATTTATGTTTAATTTATGCCATTTAATAAAAGTTACTTTTCATGTAATTCCATTAAATACTATATAGACTACAGAACAATTCAATATTAGACAGTGTATTTAAAATCTAATATTATAATGTACGTTTTTAATGTTACCTTCTTAAGATACTTAAGTCAGTTCAAGAATAAATTATTCAGTTGTATATTATTTATTTAGAACAAATTACAGGAGCTATCCCTGTATTTTTCAGCTGGTCGAGGTTTTGAAAGTATTTCGTAATAAGTAGTGCAATACATTTTAGGAAGATTATTCACATACACTGTTGAAGATTAGTTATTACTTATTAAGTAGCTTAATTTAAACAACGCTACTTATTGAGCTAAGTGAATACCTCTGAATCCATGCAATTGGTTTCAAAAGGTTATAGCCAATGGGATGAATCGAACTGATCATATCCTACCACTAAAAAAGTAGTCTGTGTCAACTGATGCAGGATATATTATACTTTCTGAAGCCACAGTACTAACTGAATGGTACCCAAACTTAGTATTAATTTGAAGTGCACTAAATGTTAATCATTCCCAAAGTTGCTTTTAGAATGTTTCATTGAATTAAAATTGTGCCAGAGATTAAATTTTATATATAACACTTTTTTACACACACTTTCCCCTTAGTGTTCTTCTTTGTCTCCGTCTGGATGTTTATGAGGAATCCCTCATACTGACAGAGGAGAGGATGGAAAACCACACTGAAATCTGTGAACTACCACCATAACATGGACCCTGTGACCCCATGGACCCTCTTTGGCACAATAGTGTCCTCCAGTGGAAAGTTAGAAAATACGTACGTAAACTGAAAGGGGAACTAAGAAATGGGCTCTAAATGAACGGTTGTTTATAGTTATATAAAGAACATCTGAAATACATTGTCACATTGCTGGAAATTGACTATAAAGAGTATAGCTTAATTTCATGCATACATTTTGGATATACAAATTTGAAATTGCCGTTTGAAAGTTGTTACATTGATCACACATTGATGATGTATGTTCTAACGTATACTGATATTTTTTTAATAAATAAATAATGTGTAGACCTTGTCACTCTTTCTCGTAAAAAAAAAAGATAAATGACATGTAAAACTTGACACATAAGAAGAAATCATGTCAAATTTCTAAATGCGATTAATTAAGCGGTCATTTCTTCATGAAGTGGCTTATGATGTCCATGGGCAGTGGGAAGATGATGGTGGAGTTCTTCTCGGCTGCGATGGTGTTGAGGGTTTGGAGGTATCTGAGCTGAAGGGCAGACGGAGACTCTGCGATCACCAGAGATGCTTCCTTCAGAGCTCTGGATGCGTTCATCTCACCCTCCGCTGCTATAACCTACATTATCACAAACATCATATTAGGGTTTGGCATCAAACATTTTGGACCGTCAAAATACACTTAGGCATGCATTAGTAATGTGTGGCAGTAATACTCACCTTCGCTCTGGCTTCACGGGCCGCCTCCGCCTCGGCCGCCATTGCTCTCTGCAGCTGCTGTGGCAGTTTAACATCTTTAATCTCCACCCGCTCCACCTTAATTCCCCACGAATCTGTGGCCTCATCTAGAGTAATCTGCATCAGGGAGGAGAATTAATAATGGGACAAATTTTCAAATGCAATTATATAATTGATGCGCGAGCAGGAATGGCAAATTTACCTGTCCTTTTCACCATCACACTCACCTGCATACTTTGGGAGATGCTTTCTCGGTCAGAAAGGACCTCAGACAGGTTCTTGGTGCCCAGGACGTTCCTCAAGGTGGTCTGAGCCAGTAGGCGACTGGAATAATCTGCATTAGACACGTTTGCCACTGAGGCAACGGGGTCATTTACACGGAAGTACACCACACCATCCACAGAAACGGTCACTGAGTCTTTGGTCAAGATCTAAATGCAAACAAAAACAATATTTCAGTAACAAAGCAAGTCCTTTATGTTATTTGTTCAATAGCATTGACTGTCTCATTAACTAACCTAACCTGTTTTGAGTGAATCACTGAATCACTAAAACGATTTGCTTAAAAACACCAGTAAGGAGACTGATGAGTGAGTCTTTGAATCATTTACTGAATCGATTTGTTAAAAATAAGGCTACTGATTAGGAACGAAACAAAACAGCCTGCATCCCAATGGGCACACTGTCCACCCTAAATGTGAAATTAGTCATTTACCGTACTTTTAAGGGCAGATGGGTGGATAGCACGCACACTGGGACGCAGGGTGACGTTTTCATGTGTGAATATTTTATTTACCTCCTGGGGAGGGATGTCAAATGAGATGGTTCGAAGATCCACTTTAACAAATGAGTCCGTGCAGGGAATGATGAAGAAGATTCCTAGACACAGGGGACATTTGTAAATTATATTTGTTATTATATTATGATCTGTGGGAAACATTGTTGATTGGTTATTTGAACTAAACTGACTCCTTGTTCAGGAGTAGAGCAGAGCTAGCTTCAGGTTTATTGTTTTAAGGACAAGTTCTGTGAATGTCCTCAGCTGTAGGTTCCTGTGCGCTAGAAGAAGGGCTAATATTTGCCTTTGACAAAAGATGGTGTTTCCTAAGTATTTGTTTAGCTTTAACCTACTGAATCGAAGTATTACCTGGTCCTTTGGCTTTTCGATCTGTTATCCGTCCAAGTCTAAATATGACAGCGCGCTCATACTCTTTCACAATCTATAAAACAATATCAAGTTGGTTATAATTTATTTGAACAACATTCAGACATTGATGCAACTTCTGGTTAAAGTTCAAGTTTAGTTACATTGATTTGTTATCAAAGTAATTATAATAAAAATATAATATAGCCTAGTAATGATTTGTTTTGTTTGTCCTATTGTGGTTCATACCTTAATGCTTATGAAAATGCTGATTGGAAATATCAAGATGGAGAAAAATGCAGAGAGAATCACAATGATCCACCCACAGCAGCCCAGGCTTCCATTGCTTTCACCTGCAACCACAGAAAACGGTGACGTTCTCAAAAACAGCGCACGACTAACTTAAAAGTTCACGTGGAAGTTGCTTAAATGTGAACCATTCCGTTTCCAGATTCTTTCTACATCCCAAAAAAAGTGTCAAAGTGTAACAACTGCCTACTCAACTTAAAAAATGTAATTCATTTATATAGTTTGGTTTGCTAAGAAACTAAATTCTCTCTTCAACTAACAACTTATCAGTAAGACTCATCTTAACCCTTACTTACAATTAAACTGTAAAAGGCATCTTATCTTTTACCCTTAACCCTCTTGGTGGTCTTTAATGAATGGGTGGATGGTGAACATTGGCCCACAAATACTGTATGGCAATGCTCATTTTTCCACACATCCGTCAATTTCAAACCAAGGCCATATATGCTCATGACTTGCTCGTGACTTGTCTGTCACGCTCTTCACGCATGTGGTGTTTCATAGTACCAGTTACTGTATAAGTTCTAAACTACCGTGTTGTACAGATCAATCTACTACCCTAAGAGAGGAAATACAGAAACTATAATAAACTCTTTAGCTCATTTGTAATCTGATGTGATTACTCAAATCAGGATAATAGCCCAACTCTAAAACCACAAAATGTTGAAGGCTAAAATGAGTAGCTGACCAACATAGGAGTTTTCTGGGCTAACACTTTACAATAAGTTCATTAGTTAACATTAGTTAAGGTGAACTAAGAATGAATAATTCTACAGCAAGTATTAATCATAGTTAATGCTAATATATATATGTAATATATATTTCTTCTTTCCTCTGTCCTCACGCAGGTGCATTTGTGAACTAGTGCAAAAAATTGACTGCTTTGCAAACCAAACACTAATGCAAATGACAAATCTAACTGATCATAGTTAAACAATACAAACTCAATCGACAGCTCATTCGACATTAACACACAAGTCCTGTTTTAAAATATTACTATATTATATCATACTATATTAAGTCCAATGTTGAGAGACAAAAAGGTTAGAGTAAAATAGATCCTCTTACTGATTAGATTCTGCTTGCTCTGGGCTCCTCGTTCCATCTCAGACTCCATTTCCATGGGAGTTTGTTCCTACACGAGATGTTAAAGACTGCTCTGGCTTTGTGCGTAACTGAGATATGTATTTGTACTGCAAAAGCACTTCCTCTGGGTGTGGCCTCGTCTACAATGCAAATAGAAGATCATTTACAGACTCTAATGGTTTTATGACTCTACCCGTTGTGCAATAAGATGCTGATGTTTGTTAATGAAGCATTTATGATGATTGTGTTTCTCTGAAACACATCCGCTGTGTTTGCTTTAGGCCAAGATGCTTGATTCTTCAGCTTGTCAGCGTGCTTCTCCCTGTTTAGTTATGACTTTTCTGATTGGTTTTTGACAACATTTTCTTGTTTTACTCTTAGCATCACAAACAGGAAGTCATAGGTAGTATTGCGTAAAGTCAAGTAAGCGAACTAAGGGTCAAATGGAAACTAGATTAAGATAGAAAAAGATTACTGTGGTTATTTCACTCCCTCTGTGTGACCAAAGGTTTGGGCAGGGTAAATCAATGGAAAAAATTATATCATTATTTAATTATCTGAAATATTTTAGAACAGTTCTCCGAGACCTCAATGGAGAATTTGCCAGGTTTTCTTAAAAAAAAAAAAAAAAAAGTGAAATCTGTCATAAAAACATAAACTTCTTTTAAACATGTTGAATAATTTCTGGAAAGAAAAAAAAATGTATATATATATATATAAAGAATTTATCTATACAGAACTATATTTACTCTATACATGATAGTGCTGTTAAATAATCGCATCCGAAATTAGTTTTTGTTTACATTAAAAAATGTGTGTACTGTATTTATTAGCTAAAGACAGACATACAACACATGTTTTGAAAATGTTCACGTTTATATTTTATATTCTTATAATTTATTATATATTTTTTATATATACACTTGTTTTTCTTAAATATATACATGCATGTGTATTTATATATACATAGTAAAACAGTACACACATATTATGTACATTATTTCATTAATGCGAAAACTAATTTTAACAATGCACAGTATATCTGTTGCAGTATTTGTTAATCTTTATGTTTTGTCTTGTTTTAAATTGTTATTATACATATTAAACATGCTTTGTATTAACTCAAGTGGAATTTAATTCATTGGTTATATGCAGTAACTCCAGTATTGCGTAACAGCAAATAAGTAAATAAAGGGACGGGTTACTGCAAGAGTCTCCTGATGATTGGTGTGAAAAAGATAGTGATGCATCCACTGCCAACCAAAAATATCTAAATAAAAACAAACAGCAAGAGAATCTAGGAAAAGAACTTTTATTTCATGATGCAGTTAGAACATACAAGACTAAACCTACCATATTCTTTAATATATTTTATAATATATATTGAACACAAAAAAAGTGATTATCGTAGACTCTGAGATCTACACATTGTGTACATGCAAAATTCATGGTTCTGACCTTAATATCAGCAAAATTGCACAACTGTAAAATTTGTAACACTAAAGTCACTGTGGAGTTGCAGAGCAGCTCCTTTAAAAATTTGCAAGGTAACTTAGGAAAAGAAAACCAAAAACAAACAGCTACAGTACAAAGAGCAAACACCTAATTTACCCATTCTCAAAGGGTACAGTACATGTACAGTATTTGACAGACAGGTCAGTTAACTCACTACCTTCATGATACAGGGAAAAACAGTTTAGTCAAATTTAGACACCCACACTATTCACATTTCCTCTACTGGTGTATATTTAAACTTCATTTTAGTATTTATTTTTAAAATGATGATGCTTAAACAGAATTAAACCCTACTAGAAACCAAAAAAATTCAAATACATATAACAAACAGTCCAGCCCAGTCTTCAAAAGGCCAATAAAAATGATGTTCTACTAATGCAGAGCTCTAAACCACAAGCGTGTCTTGATTTAAGACGCCGGTGTCTTCTATAGGAAACTACTGGAGAGTAGAGCTGCCACATACGTTTTTGAATTTACCCATAATTGCGTTATGACACACCTTTTTTTCATTGCAGAGCACGACAGTCTACAATGTACCTCATTGTTTATGCACACTGCACACCCTAGGTCACATCATTTTTGGATATGCCTGCGCACATACGATGAGTTACTGCCAGCCCAGTGACGGATGCAGGCCTGGCTGCAGAGGGAAGCTCGAGCCAGCGGCTGCAGGGTAGTTTGTGAATCCATTCGGTTGTGGAGGGTAACTGTCGAGTGCTGATACAGAGTGAGCCTGCAAATACACACACAAAACTAAGATTAACATTTGCATAAAGCAGTAAATTCTTACAATCCTGCTCGTAATCATAATAGCAGGCATAATAATAACAACAAGTGACCCTTCAAACAGATACATATATATATATAGATAAATATATAGCTACCTGCAAAAGAGCAGATTGCATGGCAGAGTTGTGAAGACCAGAGAGGGCAGCAGGAGATGCTGTGGTGGAGAAGCCTGGCATGCCTGGGGGGAAAGACAGCAGCCCTGGAAAAGCTGCACCTCCAGGGGCCTGAAGACCACCACTTAGCCTGAATAACACATTAGGTGTAGATTATTAATAATGCAGTTATCCACTTGTTTACTTGTGGTGCTTTTCTACTGTATGGTACGACTCGGCTCGGTTTGCGTTTCCCTCTAGTTTAGTACCACTTTAAGTGGGTGAGATTTGTACATTTTGGGGGTTCAAGAGCTGAGCGACCTCCCTGAAAAACATTTTCATCCCGTATCGCTGTGTTAAGATCTTGCTGGATCCCGCTTCTCTGCTATCAACGAGAGGAACGACTACACTTTCTTAACAGACCATGAAACAGACGTTTTAGGTTGTTAAAGTAGTTTATTTTTGTGCTCGTGCAAAAAAAAAAAAGAATTCAAAAATTGCATCGCATCCTTCTCTGTCTGTGCCGATTTAAATCTAGAAGGTCTGGTGTTTTGTGTAGCAAGTTCAGTGACGCAGAGAATGACGATCATTTTACACATTTTGGTAATGGTAGTTTGCTTGGTGGTGCTGAAAAAAGAACCCAGAGGAAACCCCCCTCCCCCCCAATGGTGAGCTGTACCGTCCCGTACCATGCAGTGGAAAAGCACCATTAGTTTCACAAAAAAAATCTGGAACACTAAATTCAAAGCAAGCTTGCTGTCTGAAAAGCTATCCCACATATGTGCTCACTATAACTGTGCTTCTTGACTGCAATGAATCATGTGTTATAGATTGTTGAAAGACTTGGTATCTAAACTTTAAGTTAATTGGCCATATGACCATAAAGTATTTTTTGAGGGTATGGTTTATTTTTGACATTTATGGCAGTTGTTCCCTATCTTTGAGGAATGCATATCATGAACGGAAAATACAGACTTGCAGAGCATTTCAACTGGAAAATGTTTGACATAACCAGTTTAAGAACCCGGTGACCTGCCTTGCTGCCTAGTACCTTTCTAGCCTTAAGGCAGAATCAAAGACAAAACCACATTTGATTCCAGAAGGTTTTGCAACTACCATGTTGCCAATAATTTAATTTGCATAAAACACACAGCACGCAAGCAGTGCATAAACAGTCCATTAATGATTTGACTGAATGGTAGTTATTGATACCTTTCTCAATATTCAATGAAATATACACAATTAACTTAAAAATAAACAAGCATAATTATGCATCCTATGTTTTAGTGAATCCCTTGTGTTGTGAACCTATAAAGCTGGCTAAGTAGGCAGCCAACTAGGTTTTGGAACTGTAATTTTTGTAAAACAGTACAAAACCGTATGGAAGATACATATTAGTTCAGTTCCTGGTGATCTACCTTCCAGCAAAGTTCTCCAACTCCAACCCTGCTCCAACACAACTTTATTTTTAATGTTCCTTATTCAAGGAAATAGTCATCTGGGTCACCCTCGATTTCTACAATAGGAACAAAAAAATACTGTGGGAGTCAACGGTGACCAAAATAGCTACAAAAATTTAGCACTTTCTTCTTATTTCAAATGATCCTAAATCAGGGGAAGCCAATTCTGCTCCAAAAGTGCTACCGTCCTACAGAGCTTGAAGACACCAAAATAAGCTAATCAAATCTGTGTGTTTAGGATTTCTTAAAATTAACATGTAGGTGTGTTGAAGCAAGTGGGTTGGAACTGCAGTCTGCAGAAAGGTAATCCTCTAGAGATTACCCCTGCCCTAAATAAACCCTTAAGTAGTATAATCGAACTTTGTTCCTTGCTAATACTCCATGAAGTCATGCAACAAAATTAAATGAAAAAAATAAATAAAAAATGTACCCAGCCTGGCCAACAAGGGCAGGGTTGAAGTTGGAGCTGAATGCAGAGGCGAATCCAGGAAGCACAGGAGAAGAGGAGGGGACTCCTGCTGCGGCTGCTGCTGCGACTGCTGCTGCCTGGAGAGGTGCAACCGTGGCTACTGAGGAAGAGGCTCCTGGAAGCCCCATCAAAGAGGACAGCACTGGACTACCTGCTGCAGCGGGCACTGAGCCTCCAAAACCTGGGAAACCAGGGTTTGAGCCAGGAGGAAGACCCGAGAACACAGAAGGAGCTGTGGTCAATCCCAGGCCAAAGGGAGAGGGTGTGGGAGCACTAGAGTGAGCCAGACCAGAATATACAGATGAGACCGGAGGAGTAGGAGTGGATGGAGTGGAAATGGAGGACTGGGTTCCAGAGAAAGGAGACATTGCTGGAAAATGAGGAGAAGGGCTGCTTCTAGATTGAGTGCCCAGAGCTGAAGAAAGACTGTGGAGTCCGGCTACACCAGCAGAAGATTGTGGTGAGGCAGCGCCATGGGCCATGCCCATAGGTCGGGCAAGAACAGCAGAGTTAGGCATTACTAGAGAGCTAAGAGAAGGAGTGCCAGAGCGGGAGGGACCTTTGAAAGCAGAAGGAACAGGACTGTTGCTTCCACTACCTCCGCCGTGCCGGGCCATGGAGCTACCATGTTGGTCGCTAAAAAAAGCTCCAGCAGGGCTACTCATGGCTGTCTGGGAGGTCAGTCCAGGAGAGGGCTTAGGACTTGGAGCCGCAGGCACAACTGGTAATCCACCAACACCTTGCATGTTTGGAGTAGAGCGTCCAGGAGTGAGAGAAGACATCCCTGACGGTGTGTAACTACGAATAACTGAATGTGACTGGGGAGAGGGAGTGCCAGGGAGCGAAATTGCTGACTGGGGATCTGAGGAAGGTGGGTAACCCTTCTTTGAGTGTAATACCATAGATCCATGAGGAGTCAAGGGGTCACCAGCTCTGGGAATAGATGTGAGTCCACCAGAAGGTGTTTCTGAGCGGGGTGAACCGTGGAAGGGAGAAGGAGGGAGGCTTGTACTTGGCCCGGGTGTTCCACAGGGTGTTCCAGATGGGGTGTGACTTTTGATGACTGATGGGGTGTTTCGACCTGAAGGGGGCATGCCAGGGAAAGGAGAAGGAACTGGTGTGGTGTGGCCACTGGAGTTTGAGGCAACCTGTGGAGAACCAGCTGGGAGAGGAGGCCCTTTGATGACTGAGGGTGAGGGCGCAGAAGTAGGGGAGGGGGATAGAGGGTTCTGGGATGGGACCATGCCAGGAAAAACTGGAGTGATTGGTGTGGTAGGCTGAGGCTGGGAGGTGGCTGGAGTAGATGCGGTGGAGTTATGAGGAGAGATAGCAGATGTGCCGGAGATGTTGGCGTTTAGATTCTGTTGACTAACAGGTCGGCTGTAACCTGAAAATATGAAACACAATCAAATATTAAAACGAGGAAACCCCAATGAAATGCAAAGACAAAGGTAACACATGCATTTACGTTTATTAGTGCTGGCATATTAAAAGGAAAGAGAGAGTTAGTTCAGGAAATCTCCCAATCATCTAGCTGCACAATAAGATTGCACAATGCAGCAGAGCAAGCATTCACTCTCTAAACATGGACTGAAAGTTTAAGACCTAGTGCCCCCTTGCGATAAACTAAAGAGACAAAGTTGTAGCATGTGTTCAATAGAAAATTTCAACTTGTAAAAAAAACAAAACAAAAAAAAAACAAGCAAACATCTTGGAAGCAGTGAGACACTTGCAATGAATTTAAATTATTTAAGGTAATGCCATTGAGGCTTTTTTAGAACATTTCATTCACACATAGATTGTGTGCTCTCTAAAATCAGCCATAGCATATGGAAATTACCATATTAGCTCAGTTAGATCAGTAAAGAAACCCCGGAGAGCATTTAAGCATGATCAAATTGCATGCTAGAGCCGCCGCAGGCAGATTTAGAGCATGCTGTGATGAGATAGCGTCTACAGACAGCATTGCAGTCACAGCTGTTAAAGGCAGCACACAGCGCTAGCAACTGCACGTTGTACCTGCCAAATTGGGAGTGGCTCGGTAGGGTGGGGGTGGCACATTGGCGGTGATGACCCCACCCACTGACACCAGACCTGCGTTGTTGTACGCACCTGGGCAGCATCCGGAGAAGAGGGGGGAGAACATTATGCATCCATTCCCCCAAATTAACTTTCATATTGCACACAGACACAATGCCGACATATGCATGGTCTACTGTTTCTTGTACGTTAGGGAGATTATCACCCATACAACTTATTTTTGATCATTCAGTCTTACTTGGAGCGATGGTTGCATGTGGCCTACATGGTGGGATAGGGTACGGCACAGGTCTGTGTGGATTGTATGTTGATGGCGACTTGCGGAAACAGAGAGAAATTGATGTTAAAAGAAATTAGTTCACTATTAAAGATCACGTTAGCGAATTACTGAACAATAATAAAACATTCAAAGAACAAATATGTTTGGGCAGTAGCACCGGTCCATTGAAACGTACCGGTTTGCTTGGTCCAAGGATGCGTGCAGCAATGCCCTTTCCATCTAGGATTGCATCGTCTCCATCCTTTTTGGCAGGTAACCCCTTGAAAGTACCAAATAAATCCAAAATTAAATGTTTAAAGAGCGAAATTAAACACTATGTATTTAAGAGGTATTTAATGCATTTTTTATGTGAAGGAACTTACAGGGAATGTTCCAGTGACCTGGCTGGGTTTGCCTTTGGGGTAAGGGTTGCCTGGGATCATCCCGCAGGATGAAATCATCGCCACTGGAGCTTTACATCCCACCTTACACACCTTAAATTACAGACATGTACTGCATTGAAATCCTTATTCATTCAATATAGCCTATGCTGGCCATAATATAGAGTTTGTAAATTCACATCAACGAGTAGGTTTTACCTGCTCTAGGATTCTTCTCGCACGCTTCCTCTCAGCGAGGTAAGTACGGAAAGCATCCTCCACGGGACGGAAGTTTTGAGCATCAGAAATATTTCTGTATACATTACATGTTGCATTATATTTCATTTGTTTCGATATTTGCAGATTGTGCGTTAATGTAGTGTGTAACTTACAGAGCTATGAGTTCCAATACAACAATTCTGTCCTTTGTGAATGTGAAACAATTAAGGATGTTTGCAACCTTCGTTGTTGGAATTGCAACCATTTTCTGGAGGAAGAAACATGTTGTGCAGCTAAATGATTATGCACAACTAAAGAGTGTAAATTAATAAAAATCTATAAAAAACAGAATACTTACATGCTGCAAGGCTTTGACTGCTTTTACTTGTGGCTCCGCCCAGGAGAAGTATTTCAAAATGTCAATAACCTGAGGAAGGATGTCTTACAGGTAAATAAATGTTACCGCAGAATTACGGTTCTCTACTGTAATTACATCAACATACCTGTTCACTGGAGAAATACCCATGAACCTGCTCTATAGCTTTGATTCGCTGATCTGTCAAAACACACTTAAGGAAACAAAAATTGCAGTATTAATATTATCCTCTGTTGCTTATTTAATCATCATAATCAACCAAACAGATCACAACGGCAAATTTCCACAACAGAGCTATATTATGCTGCAAACATAAACAATACCTTTCTAATTTCGTCCAAGACGATATCAAAGGATTTCTTGTCCATCTTCTCTGTCGATGCTCTGATCACTATATTGATGACCAATTCCTCCTACAGCATCTCAATGAGGACCATTCATTCACCTGCTGATGGGATACGTCATGCAGTAATCTTGTTATACTTATTCACAGCACAAAATGTTTGAATTCACCAATTTTTTTTTTTTTTTTTTTGCGTATGATTTATCCTTTTAGTGAAGCAAGAATAATTTCGGAGAGGTTCTGTAGATACAACAGAATGCTGGCGGTCTCTTTAAGTTCAGGCTGGCATCATGACATGAGGAACAACAATAGTCCAGTGCCAAATCCCCACGCTCCTCAAATGCACCAGTCTTCACATTTATGCATGTCTTTTATCGTGTTTGCACGATTACACGTTTCGCTGAAACGGCTGAAGAGCATAGTTCACGTGCTAATTTTGTTTGTTTTCTTATATCATCGCTGTTTGTTGGGGTTTAGCAGAAATGCTAAAGGCTGCAGTTCGTGCGCGACTTCCTTTGATAGGACCCCGAAAGAGGGCGTTACTAAATGCGCCTCAAAATTAGTTGACTATATGTTAAAATAAATGGCAATTTTTTACATTTATTAATTGTTCAAATACTAATTGTATTCAGTTTTTCTATTTGTCATAAATATAGGCAATTATCTTCAAAGATGGCAAACAAATTAGGTAGGCTTCGAATTCTTACAATTGAAAAATTTTAATCAAATTAATACTAATAAGTTCTTTTTTATCAGTTTTTAAAACAACCAATACAATAAATGCAGAAAGTGAAGTTCTGAATGGATAGTCGTCATTTTCAGACAGGCGCATTCTCGGACATCTAAGCGGAAGTAAACAGCTTCATGTATAATATGCTCTAGTTCTGTTACTCACTTTTATTTTTATTATTTTGTTAAAAATGGACAGATTTGTTTGGACAAATGGGTTACTTGAGATGAACGAAACGTTAGTAATTCAGCAAAGAGGAGTGGGACTTTACGACGGGGACGACAAGGTAATTAGTCGTAGATAGTTAGTGTGGTTTCACTAAAAGTAATGAAATGACAACAATGTGGAAGATACTGACCTGACCATGTAAACATTAATGCTAAGCACATGTATATTTTAGATAATATCGTTTACATGTTGATTATTAATGCTATTAGAAAGATATTGGGCCAATACAAGTACAATAACGATATGTTGACATATGCATTACTTGAATAGATAATATATATATAAATGCTCCATGTTATCCTTTTTTCATATTAACAGGCTAAACTTGATGTGGGAGTCGTTCTTCTTAGCACCCATCGCCTTATCTGGAGGGACCAGAAGAATCCTGTATGCCATTTACAGCTTTTATATTAAGTAGTGTCCAATTTTTTTTAAATCATGTCAAACTTTTCTCTTTCTCCGAAATGTCGCTTTGCATGAAGTGAAGAACAATGCCTGAAATATCTAATTTCTCTCTAGGAATGCTGTATATGCATACCCTTGTCACAGATCATATTCTTTGAGGAGCAAGCGGGCGGCATTGGAAAAAGGTAAATGCGCTTTATACTCAGTGTGCTATTAATTGCATTTGATATGTGTAGCTTGTCATAATAATTTTTTTAAATTAAACTGTTACCAACTCTGCAGTGCTAAGATTGTCATTCACCTGCATTCAACCCCGGAAAATAAGGAGCCAGGCCCCTACCAGCACAGCAAGTACTCTTATATAAAGCTGTCCTTCAAGGAACATGGGCAGATTGAGGTCAGTAACCTAAGGAGTGATGTCACAAATATTTCAACTGAGATGATGCTTGGATTAATTCTGCTTACACGTACGTGACAATCTGGCTTAATACAGTTTGAAGTATGCACTATAAGCAGTCATGACATTTAGAGGGGAACGGAGCAGACGTGTAAGATAGGTATAAATAAGGTTACTTGTGCTGTGTTGTGTAGTTTTACAGACGTCTAACTGAAGAGATGACTCAGAAACGATGGGAGAGTACACCTGTCTCTCAGCCCATCCCCACAGGAATAGGACCTAAGGTTAGTGTAAACCGAAACTCTAAATGATGCATTATTTCTATCAATTTAATGTTTTCAATGGTAAATTGTATTATTTTGCATATACACTACAAGCTATTTAATGGTTTTTAAAGATGTTGCTTCTGCTCATCAAGGCTGCATTTATTAGATTTAAAATCCAGAAAAAAACTGTAATATCGTGAAATATTATTTCAGTTTAAAATAACTTTTTTCTGTGTGAATTTATTTTAAATTGTAATTTATTCCTGTGATACAAAGCATCATTACGCCAGTCTTCAGTGTCACACGATCCTTTCAGAAATCATTCTAATATGCTGATGTTTTATTATCAGTGTTAGAAACAGTTGAGCTGCTTAATAGTTTTTTTTTTAGGATTCTTTGATCATTAAAATATTAAAAAGAGAAGAATTTATTTAAAATGGATAATAATGTTCAGAACTACTGTTACAGTAGTTTACTGTTTCACTACTCTTCAAAAGTTTGGGACCAGTACATTTTTATTATTTCTTCTTTGAAAAGAATTGAATACTTTTATTAACAAAGAATCTATTAAATTAACAAAAAAGTCATACAGTAGCATAGATTTATGTTTTAGAAATGTTTTGTATTTTGGTTAAAAAAAATTTTTTTTTTACTTGTTATTCAATTAAAAAAATATTTCCAAAACATTTGTCTGCACAACTGTTTCCAACACTGACAATTCTATATATCAGCATATTAGAATGATTTCTGAAAGGTCTGAAAGCGACACTGAAGACTGGAGTAATGGTGCTTTGTATCACAGGAATAAATTACATTTGAAAATATATTCACTCAGAAAACAGTTATTTTAAATAGAAATAATATTTCACAATATTACAGTTTTTTTCTGGATTTTTAATCTAATAAATGCAGCCTTGATAAGCAGAAGAAACATCTTTTAAAACCATTAAATATCTTACTGTTCTAAAACTTTTGAACGGTAGTATATTTATGCACTGAACGGTAGTATATTTATGCACTGAACGGTTATTGTAAGTATCCAGAGTTTAGTATTAGTATGTATGTTTATCATTAGTATATCTGAATTATTTATATGATTTTTAAAATAATTATTAGTATTTTGAATTACCTTATTATTATACTTTTAAGTTTAGTTTTAGTTTGTTTCAGCAATTGTGTTATGTACTTTTATTATTTTATTTAGTTTCATTTTAATAAGTCTGTCTGGCTTTAAATTGAAATCAGCTTTATTTTATAGTTGAATAAGCTTTATTATGTCACTTTTACTTTTAGTAATTTATTCTATTATAATTTATTCTATTATTATATCACAATTATTTTAGTACTTCAACATCAATTTATTTGTTTCAGTTAATTGCCAAAGCCACATTTCTAATTTTCTTTTTTTATTTCATCAAATATTTATATTTAATTTTATTTCAACTTTAAGTTGCTGAAATGAAGAAAAATTAAAAATAATTTTAGTTTTGTTTTAACTAACTATAACTCTGTAGCTATATTATTTTGTGAATAGCATTTGAAATGGATATTGTTTTCAATTAATGACACTTATTTATTTATTTATTTGATGCTGAATTTGAGTTTAATAAATTGCTAAAGCATTTTGGCTTTTATGATTTTCTTTCTTATGAAGTTTTATCAACACCAGATACAAACGTGTCAGCTACTCCTAATTATTAAATAGCATTAATAAATGTAAATACATATTCATACTGGTGGTCACTAGTCACCAGTCACTAGTTTAGAGATCTGAAGACACTACAGAAGAAAATAAATCTGTGAATTGACTGTTAATTCTGCATTCCCTATTACATCCTCAGGGTGGCAATGTAGTAATATTGTTTGCCATTTGTTATTTGTGAATTTGTGCTATTCAGATATGTACAAAATGTTGTTTTACCTTTGATTCATTTATTTATTATATATATCTTGCAACATTCATGTAGCTTTTTTTTAAAGTTTGTATCTTGGTAAGGAACAGGCCATAACCCTGAAGCAGTAACCCCTGGGCAAACCCTTTCCTTCCTGTTTCTTTGTTATATTTGTTTGCATGTTTTTGTGAGTTATTCTTCGTGCGTGTGCATGTTTAACAAAGAGCGAGGTTCATTTTTTTTTTTGTTTCTCTCCTGCTCTCTTTGGTTCTGTAGGCAGGAAGAACACGCGCAGTGGGGATTGTGGGTATTGAACGAAAGTTGGAAGAAAAAAGAAAAGAGACAGATAAAAACATTTCTGAGGTAAGAAAGGGAAACAGGCTGACATTTAGTCATATCTAACATACAGCACTGAGATAATCAGGAAAGCTGTGGGCGACATAGCCCCCTTTTAAGGGGCCCTTGATGTTAAACGAAGGCAGGACCCTGTTTTTAATGCTAGATGACCTCATAGCTCTGATTAGCTTCCTGGCACAGCTATAATGGAAGATAAAAAGAGAGTGCACAGCGGTGGCATATCCTGTTAGGTGTGGGCACACCCAGTGATTTACAGGTGATTTCTGCCTTTGATAAAGAGGTGTTTTGGATATCACTTCTATTCTGACATCTCTCAATTCTTTCAGGCCTTTGAGGATCTCAGTAAACTGATGGAAAAGGTCAGTCACTCCGTGGGTCGGCGGGTTGGCCTGTTACCTTACACAATACAGCCTTGGTCAAGTTTATCACTCTTGATTCAGCGAATCACTATCTTTCCCTTCAGGCTAAAGAGATGGTGGAGCTCTCCAGATCCATTGCCAACAAAATCAAAGACAAACAGGGTGACATCACAGAAGATGAGGTGAGCTGACAGACCCAGAGGTGCTTGGTTTTCTGAAGCATCAGTGGAAAAAGCCTAAAGATAACATGTAACAAGAAAAAAACACATCTTAAGTATGCAGAATAACATACTGTATGTAAACGTTGAACGATTAATTGCTACTTTTGAACGTTTACATACCTGTGCCATCCATAATTGTAATTGTGATTATTCATGGCAGAGCTGAATTTTCAGCCTCATTACCCCAGTCTTTAGTGTCACATGATTCTTTAGAAACTTTTCTAATATGCTCATTTGCTTAAGAAACAGCAGTTGTACTGATTAATATTTTTGTGGAAACTGTGATATATTTCTTGGGGGTTCTTTGATGACTAGAAATTTTTATAGGTCACTATTTGAAATAGAAATCTTTATCACTTTTAAATAATTGAATGCATCTTTGCTTAATAAAAGTATTAATAAAAATAGTCCCTCCAACCAAAATACAGTTGTAGTGTATAAACATGTGAACTTGTACGAAAAGCCTTTTTTATAAGGTTGTTTCCACCTCAAAGTCTATTACTGCTTTGATCCTGCTTAGGTTAATAGGCTTACTTAGATTACATGTAGATAACAGCTGTTATTTATTATTTATTGTTATATTTAAATGTTTGTTTTATTTGGCCTCCATATGCACAGATATGCTTTTAAAAGGTTAGACATCAATCCTCCTCTCGTCAATAAAATTATACATTTGTTATGTACTTTTGTGTCATATTCTGTGGCTCAGTGGAGTGTCTATAAATCCAAAGCTTGGCAAACATTGGCGGTGTAATCCTCACAGAGCTCAGAAATCCCGCTCGCTAGCAACATGCACTATGTACAGGGGCGTCCAGGGCAAGGAAATGAGACAGTGACATAAATAGAAGCTGGAATTGAGCTGAAAAGCAGCCAGGATTGAGATCCACCAGGTTTCCCAAGTGCAGCATTGCATCCAAATAGACACAAATATTTATTGCACAGAAAATGACCAGTTATTACAGAAGTCCACAATCAGATGAGGAAAAACTTTGCCACATCATAAAATGAGTCAATGTTTAGTTCCATCTGTAGAAATGTTGAAGGTCACATGCTAAAACTGAAATTTCTCGGCAGTGATGGTAGCCTGTAACAGCCAGGCCTGCTCATTTGATCTAATATTTAGTGTAGAGCTACAATTAAATTTGTCATGTTTGTTTTGTGTGGCCTCTGACAGACTATCCGCTTCAAGTCTTATTTGCTAAGTATGGGTATAGCCAACCCAGTGACCAGAGAGACACACGGCTCAGGAACACAATTCCACATCCAACTCGCCAAACAGCTGGGAGACATGCTGCAGGCCCCACTGGAGGTAATAACTGTGTGTTTAAACCTTATCAAGCAGCTAACAACTGCACCTGCATGCATATATACACCAATGTTCAAAGGGGTTTAGTAAACTGGGGTTCGTATAACATTTTGAATTTGGAGAAGCTGTGTATAAATTATGATATCGTAAAATGAACTGATCATTATCTGGTAATCATCATAATAACCAGGTGGCTATACATTCTTACTTGACTGTATTACAGTATATTCTTTGTTATTCTGTTTCTCTGTAGGAGCGTGGAGGAATGATGGCCCTCACTGAAGTGTACTGTTTGGTGAACAGAGCCCGTGGTATGGAGGTAAGGGGAGTCTTGTCATTGAGTTAATCAGATCTGATCCTGATCTCCTTCTCCGCATTAAGAGTGAAGCTGATGATGATGGCACAGCCATCTGGAGGGTGGAGAGCAAGCTCTTGCTTGAAATGCAAGTGTAATGCATAGGTTTGGTTTGCATTGGTGCTGTCAAATGATTATTCATGTCTGAGATAAGTTTTTGTTTTCATAATATAGGCATGTGTACTGTGTATAGTTATAATGTGTATATATAAATACACACATGTGCATGTATATGTTTAAGAAAAATGTAATGTTTATATCTTATCTCTCTCTCTCTCTCTCTCTCTATATATATATATATATATATATATATATGTGTGTGTGTATACATAAACATTTATATATGAAATTTCCATACATATTTCAATAAATTATATATATGAATAATAATTATTTTTTTGAGGTTTGAGAAACACACACCATGATTCAAAAGCTTAGGGAAGATAAGATTTTTTGAAAATAAGTTTTTGAAAGCAGTCTCTGCTTTCAACACATAATAATGTTTTATTAATAGTATTTATAATTAGTTTATAACGTGTAATAAATAATAGAATTTGTCCCTATGATGCAAAGCTGAATTTCCTGCATCATAACTCCAAGCTTCAGTGTCACATGGTCCTTCAAAAATCAAAAATATCCTGATTTGCTGCTCAAGAAACAGTTTTATTATCGTCGATATTGAATATAATTTTTGTGGAAACCGTCATAGACTTCTTTGATTACAAAAACGTCCTTAAGACCTTCTAAATATCACTTTTCAATTGAAAACACCCCTGAATGCACTATAAATAAAAGTATTGTTTTATTTCTTTAAAAAGAAGAATCATAGAAACATTTAAAAATGTGTATCTTGCATATTTCTTCACAGCTTCTCTCTCCAGAGGACTTGGTCAATGCTTGCAAGATGTTTGAATCACTGAAGCTTCCTCTACGGTAAGGGTGTGAGTGTTTTTATTTGTGTGTGTGTGTGTGTGTGTGTGTGTGTTTGCGTGAGTAAAAGTGAGCAAATGTGGATGTCTGTGTAAGCCAGTCTTTGTAGGCTGAAGGAGGTCAGCGTGGGATCGGTCAGCCACTTCCTGGCAGACTTCCTGTTTTTTAGAACCAATGTCCGCCCTCTGTCTATTGACTGCAGTTTTTCACCTTTTAAAAGAAAACAACCGTTTGACTCACAAACCACAACTAGGTTGCATATGATTAGATTGTGAAGCAATGGTTCTTAAGTAGCCAGCAACGTAAACTTAATTTCTCTTTCCCTGTCAGGCTGCGAGTATTTGACAGCGGGGTGATGGTGGTTCAGCTCCAGTCCCACAGTGAAGAGGAAATGATTGCCTCAGCTATAGATAACGTGAGTGCCATGCCATCATTTTTCCCCATCTGTGAAATCGCTTATGTGGCCATTCAAACACCACGCAGCAACTTCCTGTCATGTTTAATTGCAGGTTCGTAGAGTGGAAATTGGATCAGATTTATAACCACAAACTTATACAGCCAATTTCTTCCTCTTCTATTAAATGGTTGTGGTTAGGAGAGTGAGAGAAGTTTCCCATTTCATACTCCTAGAAATTGCATAAAATGAACCACCTTCAAAGTGTTTTTGGACAAGACACAGCTAGCAGATGTGATTGGGGGTGGTGTTTTAGCTCAAAGTGCTGGAATGAGAGGCGTATCAGATTAGAAATTTCCAAGAGTCCAAGTCAGATGTGGTAAAGCAGAGGAATGTAAAAAAAAAAAAAAAAGCATATTTGAAGATCATTTTTACATGAGTTGGCAATTATTACTCTATTCATATTGAATCAGCCATTAAGTTTGGTATAGTAGCCAGTCAAGATCACATCTAGGTCATATTTTATACTAAAATAACAAATAAAGATTTTGCTTATATAAAGCCAATGTTAATTCTTTTTTTTCCTCTTCTTTTGCATTTTAATAATGCGTTTTTTTTCCATTATTTTTTGGACAAAGTATTACTATTATAGAATTTAATGCATATTGATATTAATGTTGTCAGATGATTAATCACATCCAAAATAAGTTGTGTGTATATTTATTGTGCATTTATTATACACACAATAAATACACACAGTACCAACGTATTTCTTATGTAAACAAAAGCTTTTTTGAATGCAGTTAATCAGTTAACAGCAGTCACAGCAATAATTGATATAAATACAGTACAAATCAAATGCATTTTATTACCGTTGAATTTATTTTTTATTAAGAAAATGCTTAGGTGCATTATTATATTTTGGGCAAATATTTTATTATTGTCATTAAAAAAAATGATATAATAAAATGATATAATAAATATGAATAATAAATTCAAAGATGAATTTCTTCCATTTTCTTTTTTTTTTTATTCTATAGTGAGAAATTAGCTTTTTTTTTGTGAGAAATTGATTTTACTCACTGTGACACATTTATTATTGTATATTTTTAGCTTTGGCAATACCTCCAAGCACAGAGCAGTGGTTTTGGTGGGCATCCATCTGGTTTAATTGAGGTTTCCTTCTCTTTTTTCCCCCTCCAAGGTGTCTGATAAAGGCTCCCTTACAGGCGAAGAGTTTGCCAAGCTGTTAGGACTGTCAGTTCTCCTTGCTAAAGAAAGGTACAGCAGACATCCTTTTCCTTATTTCATCAATAATTCATCCCTCAAGTGTCTTCTCACTATTTTGATGTTTTGCTCTTCTTTGTAGGTTGTTACTAGCTGAAAAAATGGGTCACTTGTGCCGAGACGATTCGGTAGAAGGACTGCGTTTTTACCCCAACCTGTTCTGATGCATGAAGCCGATATATTATCGAACCCTGCTGCCCCGGGGATCCCTCTCAGAACTGATAACTCATTAGCTATCGCTCCACATACAAGTGGGCACCGACTTTCCACTGTTTGTCAATAGGGTCTTTCATAAATGTTGGTTAAGGTACTTACGTACATTACAGCATCTGTTTAGATTTTTTTTTTTCTGTGTCTAACATGTTTAGTGATTTCCACAGCCTCTAATGAAAAGGGGATGACAGAAATGATTTTGAGGATGCAGAGGACACAGTTTGTTATGTTGATATTGCGCATATTCAGTGCTGTAAGATTGTCCATAAAAATATGTGTGCATCAAACCGTGTTGTAAACAAGCCAGAAAGAAGGTAAAGAACATTTTGAAATAAAAAATCAGAAAATAACTGGAAAATGTATCAAAATAATTCAGTGACACTTCTGTTAAAAGCAATCAGCTTTTCCCCTTGTGGAAGAAAAAAGTCTTCCGTACTATTTTGGACAAAAAACATTTATTTCATGTGTTCATTTGTCTTGGCTATTTCTAGTGTGTTTTCACGTTCATTCTTCATTCTGCAGTATTATATCAGATTCTTCACCAGCGTTGTTTGTATTTTATGGCATTAATTGCTAGTACTGAGGAATTATGTTGTTTTTCTAAGGTCTTTCCACGGAAGCATGTGAGCCAGTAATGACAACTGTGAATACAATGAGTAGACTGATATAGTTTAATATATTAATGAACTTAAAATTTTGCCTGAAATGTCAGGCTCATCTTGAGACAGACTTCCCCTTTGTGAGGAGATTTATTGAGGAAAGTTTTTTTTTTTTATTAAGCAGATGATTCACCGCCAACCTCTGACATTTATGTTTGATAACATGTGAACTACGCTAGCTAATTAGCTGTTTTATAGAGAGCTTTAGATTCAAATGAATAATGTACAATATGCAGTTCTTCACGATTCGTTGGCTAGACCCAAATACTAAATAGATTCTTGTGGAGACCAGACCGCATTCTAACTTAATTTCCCTAATACAGCCGGTAGAGGAAGCAAGGGAGCGCGCGTGCACTGTTGCTCAGTCTGGAGCGTGCCTCAGAGCGTGACGTTCATTCATTTAACGCTTAAAAACAAAACTCGAGGTAACGTGATGCCTTTCAGCCCGATAAGGATACAAGAACATAACGGTATTCATCCGATTCAATGTCACATGTAAGTAAAATACTTATATCATCTACCTTAATACCGTTGTTTACATTTAATTTGACCATTTAAGTGTAGTAAATCGACATGTTTTGTTTATACCTGTAAATGCATGAAGGGTTTTTAAGTTTATTTTGTTGAAGTTAAAGAATACAGCTATCTAGACTGTGTGAGTAGAAAGTTTCTAACAAAAAGGAATAGGAATTTGAACGTTTTAAGTGTTTTAATGTGTGTCCCACATTATAGCAATACATTCTACATTTATCATATAGAATTTTTTTCAAATAATAGATTAATATGTATTTCAAATAATATATTTTCTAAATAATTCTATATTTATAATAAAGTATAACAAATACAATTTATATATTTTTTTCTCTCCATATATGCTTTTTTTCTCCACGTATATAGCCTATATAGGCAATTAAGTACGCATAACTGCCTAAAAAAACCGTAATTAAACAATTATCTCCATACACATGTTTAAGCAGTGTTTTTGTTTCATATCTAAACATTGCTCAGTAA
>JAUMHG010000050.1:7905033-7915067 GCA_032359395.1 Enteromius anoplus
AGTGTGGTGTGAAAAGGACCCAAAACGGCAGAAAAATGCTACAATGTATAATTTGTTGCCCTTGGTCCGGACCAAATGAACCGAACCACAGATGTGAAAGCACCCTAAAAGAACCGATCCAAGTTCTGTCTGTTCTTTTCTAATAGAATTAAAAATCGAGCTGTATTTTTGCGCTTTTTTACAAGTTTGTGAATGTGGACTGACTAGAAGATTATGCATTTTAAAAATCGGGAACAATTAAGACAGTAAAGTATATTTAGATGTTATTTAATAATAATAATAGACTGATAATATTTTAATATAATTATTTATTCTTTTGACTTTGTTTCTTTAAAATGGTTTAAAGACTGAAATGTAAAGTCTATAATTTTATGAAACTTCTTGTTTTTGTGAGAACCTGTGTTTAAAACCTGCAATATTGTGAAAAATAAAAAAAAATCTTAATTATTCTAAACTCTTGACGACAGTGTATGTACTTAAAACCATTTTAAATTGAGTTTTATTTCATTTCCTTGGTCTTCTATTTAGTCTTTTTTTTTTTGTTATGTTCTTTTTCACACTTCTCACTCTTATGCATAGCGTTTTTATGTTGAATGAAATTGCGATTCTATAAATACATTTGCTCTAATAACTTTCATAGGTGTCTGAGAACAAAAGACGATACCAAAAAGATGGATTTGATCTGGACCTCACTTACGTGACAGGTTTGATTGCTTTTTGTTGTTGTTGACTGAAATATAGCCATTTGGTTTTCAAATACGGCCTTTTGTTTTTTCCCTTTAATTTTAATAATCATTATAAACAACATCAAAATGAATGAATTGTGACTCATCGTTGGTCTTCTGTCTTTTCAGAAAGAGTCATAGCCATGTCCTTTCCATCTTCTGGGAAGCAGGCGCTTTATAGGAACCCGATCAGAGTAAGATGCATGGTAGTAGTTTACATTTTTGAATCATTCAGAAAACATTGCAACAGTTGCGTGATGCATACATAAATCACACGTTTCAGGAGGTCGTTAGATTCCTGGACACCAAACATCTGGATCACTACAAGGTGTTTAACCTCTGTAGTGAGTAGACGATTCTCTCTATGATTTCTATCAAATTATTGTATTTGATAATAAAGAAGCTGGCTAATCTGACGTCTTGTTTCAGGTGAGAAGGGTTACGATCCAAAGTTCTTTCACTATAAAGTGGAGCGTGTTATGATAGATGACCATAACGTGCCATCGCTCGAGTGAGTGTGCGACTGAATATCAAAATATGAATTTGTTACAAGTTTTTAGGTTTGATTTGAAGCTCTGTTTGTTATGAACGCCGTCAGAGATATGCTGCAGTACACGGCGTGTGTTAGGGACTGGATGGCGGCAGATTCCAGAAATGTGATCGCCATCCATTGCAAAGGAGGAAAAGGTCTGTGGTTGTTTGGTGTTATTCAGCATTGGTTGTGAATGCAGGCTCGTCTGAAGTGTGTAACGGTTGGGTTTTGTACAATAGGGCGGACTGGGACGATGGTGTGCACGTGGCTCATCGACAGCGATCAGTTCGAGAGTGCGCAGGTACAGTCTGCTCATCTGCGGTTACATTTAGAGCCCTTCTCATCTAAGATCGTGATCAGATGTTTTTTGAACCATCTTACAGGAGAGTTTGGACTACTTTGGGGAGAGAAGGACTGATAAAAGTATGAGTTCGAAGTTCCAGGGTGTTGAAACTCCCTCGCAGGTGCGTGATACTGAATTGATTGGAAACTATGGATCCAACTGAAAGCAGTATATGTGTTGTATTTGTTCTTTGTTGGCACATTTTCTGTTTGTTTCCTCTTGCAGAGTAGGTACGTTGGTTATTATGAGATCATGAAGAACCAGTTCAACCGTCAGCTACCACCTCAGAAGAGCCTGAAGATAAAGAGCATTCGAATACACTCCATCGCAGGTAAGACCCAGCCTGTAGTCACTTATTACTAATGAAACTTATTAATAGGGGCACCTTTAATATTATTTTCATCTAAACCACTAGATGGCACAAAAAGCATGGCGTAGCACTTTCCAAAACATCCGCTTTCCAAGATGCACGTTTATTTTTCTGATCTTTGACTTTGAAAGTTGATTCTGTGCTTGCTTGATCTAATATTTTATGTATTTTTTTTAAATGTCGTAGCAAATGAGAATCGCTAAAATCCAGTGCATGCATTTTGAGACAAATGGTGGAACCCGGTCTCGAAAGACAACACAGAGGTTGTTATACCAAAAGAAACACTATGGGCACCACAACAAAAACAAACTTCGGCCAAACAATCGGCAAGAAGAGTTGGTGTTTAATGCATGTTAAACCCCACCTCTCCTTGCTGATTGGTTGGCCGAAGTTTGTACCCAAAGCATTTGCAAGATTGCATAGAGCACCTTTAAGTAAAGAAACTGTAATTTTCTTGTCTGTGGTTATTGTTCAGGTGTAGGGAAGGGGAATGGGAGCGACTTGAAGGTGAAAATCATAGTGAAGCAAGAGCTCGTCTTCCAGTGTGTTTGTGCCAAACAGCAGAACTGTACGGTACGTGTTTACAGGAGACATGATTTCTGTATAATGAGGGTGTAGCAAGCATTCACATTATTTTTTCAATTTTTTTTTTTTCCTCAGGTGTTTCCTGACACCGGTAGCAATGCGGTTGTCATCAGTTTACAGGAAGGGCCCGTTGTGACTGGAGATGTGAAGGTCATGTTTGAGTCCAGTGCTGTAAGTCTCCACTATTTTAGTATTGAATTGACCCTTACTTTTGGTGAAGTGTTGTTGGCAGAACGTTTTGAGGTTTACTGTTGCTTGAACTTCCTTTTTTCTCTATGTCCAGGGTTTGCCAAAGGGTTACGAGGACTGTCCTTTCTATTTCTGGTTTAACACCTCTTTTATTGAAACCAACAGGTGGGGTTTGTTGTCTGTAGTTTTGGAAGTTTTTTTTCTTCTTCTATGAGCTGAAGTCTGTGGTGTTGTTTGTGTTGTAGCTTGTATCTCTCGAGGGAGGAACTGGACAATCCACACAAATCGAAGACCTGGGTTATCTATAAGGAGGATTTTGGAGTGACATTGTATTTTACAGACCCTTGACAAGAAAGTTATACAAAAACTACTACAAATAGTAAACATAAGTCGAAATATCTCTTGAGGTATACTCAGGTTAAGCTGCTAACTGAAGCCAATGTAAACACCAAATAAACCTACCGATATGATTTGAATGTGATTAAAACACGTAAAAAATGTTTTCACTACACTCTTTTTCTATGCTTGTTTTTGTAAGTGTACTGTGGTTCTGTTTATCTTTGGCAGCAGTTATTATAGATACAAAAAATGTATTTCCATATCTAACGCCTGCTTCCTTGGAAAACGTTGAAACATTTCTTGAATACATGCTGTCATCAAACATGATCTTCTGCCTCCTAGTGGTTCTGTCCTGCACTGCATCACATTTAATATGAGCTGAATGCTTTACTATGGCTTTCACTGAATACATGCATTTTCAGTTTAATGTGGCTCTCATCCTCAATATTTCTATAGAAAAGAGTCTGTTCTGGTTTGTCGTATGTAATCTGTATTTGTAAAAATGAAAGCCATAGCAAATAATTTGTTGCAGTTGGATATCATTCAGATGGATAAGGCTTAAATACATTCCATTAGTTTTTATGTTTATTCTTCTTCAAAAGGTCTCGTGCTATGTGTTTTACTGTATCAAACTGCATTTTAAATAATTGCAAAATAACTTCTATTTGAATCAATTCAGTCTTCGGCCTCACATGATCCCTCATTCCATTTGGGATCTAAACGTATCGCACTTTTATCAGTTGAAAACAGTCGTACTGCTTAATTTTGTGGAATATAAATTTTTTTAAATAATTATTTTATTAAAGTATAAAGGAACAGCAATGATTTGGAACAGAAATGTGAGATTTTAATGCATAATTTACTTTTTCCAACAACAACCTTTTAAACTATATTGCACATGGCTTAAATCTATGAACAAATCACCTTGCAAAATAATTATTATTACAGTACATTTCAACAACAACAAAAAAACCCAACCACTAGAATTGCATAACCATTTTCGGTTCACACAGAGAAAGAATCACATGATCATAATCTCTTCATTATTGCGTTAGCAATTAAAACAATTCAGTTTAGTGACTTGGGGCTGAATCAATAAGCAATTTGCTTTTACCGTAAGCCTCAACAGGCTCCAGTGTGCAGGCTATAGGTCAACGCAGGAAGTGATTAAACACTTCTAAAGTGACGCAAATCGCACTGAACCACATAAGTGAGAACGAGGACTGAGATGTTTGAGCAATTGTGGTTTTTACGAGGCACTAACACGCCACATGATTCAGTGATGTCACTACCTGTTCCACTTTTAACCAGTAATACCTTACTTTGGTTCTCTGCTCTAAAGTCCACATCTTTACAAGAACTGCTGATTTTTTTTTGTTTAACCCTATCTTGACCAGACAACTTACAGCTTTCAATACCAACAATGTTCATCCCAAGTCAGCTTTTGATGATCAAGTGCAAAAAGTTCAAATTAAAGTGTGTGAGGTTGGCGTGGTGTTAAACCAATTAGAATTCTAGTTTCATGTTTTCTCAACACAAGGACTTCTTAACAGAGTGTTTATCTCCTTGTAGGGCTTCACACTGTGTTAGAATGTCATATCGTCCGCTTTGCAGGAGGCAGATTACTGACGTCTTGCAAGTGTGTGTGCAGGGCTCTGAGACGTGGCCTTTATGAAAGAGGTACCAGAAGCGCTGGAAAACACGGTCATCATTCTTCATGAGTTTGATCAAAGCGTCCATGTCTGATGGGAAGAGTGTGGACAAACCGTAGGCCTTAGATGCACGGTACAGTAAAGTCCAGGATGGGTTGGGGTCAGGTTTTGAGGGCTGGTTGTTGGCTAGAGTCAGGTTAAGAATATAAGTCTCATGATCCAAAACCATGCGACTGCTGCCTGGGTAGTTTCCATCCAAGTAATATACACGATATCCTAACCATAAAAAAAAAAAAAGAAAAAGAGAAGAATACACACATATACATATACACACACACATACACACCAAACGCAAAAGCAAAAAACCTATTAAAACAACAAAATGGTTTTAAGATTACATTTTTTTAATACATATATTTACTATATATGCACAATTATATAAGACATTTGGAAATTTAGAATAAAAAAAAACTTGAATTAAATTGAAAATTACAATTAAATAATAAAAAATAAAAAACAACTAATATAGTACAGGGAGTACCTGGGTTCAGGTTGATATAAGTGGTCACACTTGGGGCAATGAAAGCCACACTTAGTGGACGAGTCAATGTATCTTCATCATAGAACATCTGAAACTCATCCACATGCGTGTGTCCAAAAAACTGACCAGTTATGGTGCTTTCATATCTGTAAAATGAAAGAGAATGATAGAGGAAGGATCAAGACCGCTTGCTAAAGTGAACCATTAACCACTGCATTACATACACCTCGCGGTACATATGGCAAATGGCAAACACAATTATCTTAAACCCGGTAGTTACGGTCAACATGACCCCTTTTTGCAACAGTAGGACACTTGCAGTCATAAAAGACGCTGTGGAGCTGTTAGAAGCCTTTAGGCTGCAGTCACGTAGATGTGTTGATTCAACCACGGGTTACAACAGATGAAAGTGAACCCTTGTGTACAGCAGGACGTCCCACCCAGTGTGTTCATGCAAAAGAGACTGACCTGTTCACTATATGATAGTAATTCCAACTCCAACTGCTCAAGCAGAGCCCCGGGGGGATGTGGCCGATGATGTGGACCTGAGAGAGACCAGAGGAAACACGGCTTTGGTCAGATTGGTTATTCAAAATTAAGTTTTGAGGAAAAATAAAAGAATTGTGAATGCTCTTACAAAATAATTTGAGTAACATTTAGCAGTAAGAGGATCACTGGCATCTAATATATAATGTCCAAATACAAACAAAAGTGAAACCGTAAAATTGCATGTTAAAGGCTGAAATGGCCACACATCCGCTTCTAGCTGGTCTGACTTATGATCAGTTGCCTGAAAGTTTAAACACCTCTAACCCACAAACACTAACACTGCAACTTGTTAAACTGTCAAAGCGAGCAAACCGCTTCAACATTGCTCTTATGTTCTTCATACTAAATATTTCTGTTTTTTTCTGATGTTTGTAAACTTCTTGTACCTTCTCTCCCTTGTTCTCGGACTCCTGTAGGATCTTAATGAGCCACTGGAGCTGATCCGCCGGGTCTGTGGAATTCACCATCAGCCAGAGGTTCTCTCGCGCACAGAAGTTCATGTTCAAGGACACCACCCTCAAACCAGGCTCAACTTCAACAGTGTAAAACCCTCCATGCCTAGAAAATACAAAACACACATTACATATGAATAAAAAATAGAGTATTGATAATTATAATGATATCAATAAAAATAAAATAACAAATAAATGATAGAAGTAAAACCACCATCATAACAACAACAAATGTTAAAGATTGCATAAATAACTAAATAGCAACATGATATTATATTACAAAAATAATATAAATAGAAGAAAAAAAATTATAAGTAGATAAATAAATCATTAAATGGTTACATCAAAAATAACAGCAAACAACAATGACTTAATGATATACAAAAACAACTTTAAATTATTTTAAAATTATAAATTATAATAAATTAAAAATGATTTACAAAACAATATTTAGCAAGTAAATTAAGTAAATGTATTATTATTATTACTATTATTTTACATTCCACATATGTAGTAAATAATTAACTAACTAACTAAATACATTTGTTTTAAATAATAAAAATAATAATACGATATGCATTGCATATACGATTGCAGGGGGCAAAAATATACATTCTCACACATTTAGTAAGTATATAAGTAAATTGTTTATTATTATTATTATAATTATTATTATTAATATTGATAATAATAATAATAATAATACATTCTAGGTGTCAAACAACATAATGTCCACATATGTAGTAAGTAAATACATAACGATTTTATTATTAGTATTATTAACAACAAATAAGATACATATAATAAATAATAATAAATAGCACATAGAAATGTTTCTATTAATTAAATAATAGAATAATAATTAATAACCAACAATAACATTGATATTACAAATAAAATAAAATATAACTAACAACAACAACAATAATTTTTTTTTATTGTGTATTAATCAGTGTCACTATTCATTAACACTGTGATGTTAAATGAACCTACAAATGACTAACAAAATAGAAGGATTTTATCTGTACTTTACCGTATGGTCTCCAGGGCTTCCTCTGGCAGCCAGGATGCCCACTCCTTAGCCATGGTGTCATAAAGCCAGTGAGACGAGCGATTCCCATGAACAAACGGAGGAGGGAAACTATTCACCGGAGTGCTCTCGTGATTCCCAACCGCTGGATACACGGTTACTTTAGGCCCCAGGTGTTTCTGTATGAGTCTAGTGATGTTGACCAGCTCGTTCAACTGCTGAGTCCGGGTCTGAGACCAGACGTTGTGTGCTGGAATGTCTCCTGTCCAGTAAACCCAATCCCACGGGCCAGATTTGGCTACGTTTTGGAGAAGGTTCTCCACTGTGCGCAGAGGCAGGTCACACTCGCCATACGTGCCCCAGTATCCAGCTCCAGCGTGCTTCCAACTGGGCCTTCCTGAGTCTTTTCGACAGCACAGTGGCATCTTACAGTCCACACGACTACCTTCGGCGTACTCCGCATCCCAGTGGATATCCGTGAGGAAGAGGATCCGGCTCTGTGGAGACCCGGCTTTGGGAGGGGTGGGGGGTTTAATGGGTGGTTTGGGGACCCGCGGCAGGGACACATTCCAGGGGGCGTAAATATCAAAATGGCCACACGTAGGTCCAACGAGTACACCGCAAGCCTCCGAGGGCCAGAGGACAGAATCCTGGAGCGCACGGATGACATCGTCTCGGAAGAGCTCTGTGATTTCTCGGCAGACTTGCGGCTCGGCCAGATGCAGTCGAACACAGGCCTCTCCTAGAGCATGCGCCACACGCTCCATGTTTGAGTCACTCTGTTAAAAAAGATTTTGGGTTAAAGCATAAAACTAATAAGCTAATATAAGAGTTGGATTAAATCAACGTATATCAAACTTATAGAATAGATACAGAATTATAAAAATAAAAATGTTATAATATAAATTCAAATATTTAAAAAATGCTTACATATTATTACTATTATTATTATTAATATTAAAACAAATGTATTAAATCTACATTAAAAGCGTACAATTGAAATCATTTACACATTAATAAGTACTAGTTCAAAATAATTTATAAGTACATCTAGAAAACTAGTACATTGACACAGAAAAAGTAATAATAATAATAATAATAATAATAATAATAATAATAATAATAGATACAAATACTATTTGAATAAAATGCGTATTAAATTAAAAGCATAGCTACTTACATTATATACATTGCTATTTAAAATAAGAGTATGTCCTAAAATAAAAATCATTTACACATTTTATATATAAAATGTAAAACTAAAATAAAGTGTCTATATATTGCTATATATATATATAAATTACTAGATTATATATTTTTTAAATTAAAAATTATAAATATATAAATATATTTATATATATTATTTAAATACTTAAACATCGAGATTTTTGTTTATCGATACGTTTGTGTAATTGCTAAATGTATATGTCTCAGTCTACCAAGACAGCATTGTGAGCTTGCACGCGCCTGTGATGCAAGAAAAAAGTCAAGTCCATGCTGAGCAAAACACACTGTGTCAAGTTTACTTTAAACTCTCCAACATAAGTCGAGATTTATACCAAGAAGAAAGGCAGGAGGGTTTAAAACAGACAATAATAATAATAAGTAAATGATTGCCTCACCAGCAACGCGATGTCTAGCGTGGCGAATATCGCTTTACACACAGCGCAGGATATATTGTGCCAGCTGAAACCGAGATTAAACCGATCAAACTCCTCAATGAACCTCAGCTGCGAATCTCTTTCTTCCTCGACAGGGTATGAGGAAGCCCACGGCTCCGAAAACAGTGTCCAGACTATAAAGACAACGCAGACGGTGGATATACTGAACCCCGGACGCTTCATGCTGGATGCGCCGCGAGCTACACTGCAGTAAACTAACGCACTCAGTGCCCTGTCTTAACATATAAAGTCTCGACCGACGGCTTCAGGAAACCGTGTTTACACTTGAATATAAGTAGTGTTACGCTTGTGCTGCAAGCATGAACAAAACAAAACAACGGAATAAAGCGAAGCCGCGTCTCTTGGGAATAATGAACTGTGTTTTGAAGAGTCCGTCAGTTGACTGTCTGTTCTGACAACAACATCGTACAACGTCTCGAGCGACTTGACCGGTTTATATAGCGTCAGCTGACTGATCACGTGACCTGCAACTGACACATCACATGCCCTACCTATTTGTAAACGTGAAACGCATTTATAATCTTTTATATATTAGCATGTTTTCCGCTTCTGTGCTATGGTACTGTCCAGAGACTGCAATATTGCAATTAAAGTACAAGAAAATCTCCTGTATGGCACACGACCCCTGCACTTTAGACCCTTAACGAGTGTATACAATTTAAACTGTTTAATATTTAACATATACTTTTTCTGATATCAAAACTAAAATTTTTATCATAATTACTACATTCATAAGTGTTTGATCCTTCAGAAATCATTCTAATATGCTGATTTGCTGTTCAAGAAACATTAAGTTTATTATTTTTAATATTGGAGGCAGTATAAATTGTATTTATTTTGTATTGAGGGGAAGGGTGGGGGCTGGGCTTATAGAAATTTCCCCTTATAGAAATTATAGAAATAAGATAAATACTATTCTTCTTAACTTTCTATTCATCAAAGAAATGCATTTTTAACATAAAATAATAATACAAGTCAAGTCAAGTCAAGTCACTTTTATTTATATAGCGCTTTTAACAATACAGATTGTAGCAAAGCACTGAAC
>JAUMHG010000050.1:7982266-8006848 GCA_032359395.1 Enteromius anoplus
GGGTGGGAACTCAGAACTCGGGCGAAGGTTCCCGCTGCTGGGTAGCGGAGAGAGCCACGGAGGCGCGACTTGTGACATTTAGAATGTACTGTCTGCTATTTAAAAAAACAAAAAAACATTGATAACAAAAATTATGTTTTATTTAATAGTACTTTACATATATATAAACCGAAAAGAACATAGTCCAACAAAACTCAAATAAAATAAAACATACTTTTAAACAGGCTTGTTCCTTTATATAGACCATGGTTAGGTTAGATACCATATTGAAAATAATATATGGAGGGATGATAGAAATTTTGTATGTTGTTAAACAACAGTACAATGCTCTTTTTTTTTTTTACTTCTACGAAAGATTTAAAAAGACGCTGCTCTGACTGCTATATGCCAAGTCCACTGTGTGACATCTCCAACACAGTCTCATGACCAATTAACACATATTCATTTGAGGTGGAAAATTTGTGCTAATTTGTGCTCATTTGTACAAATTCATACGATTTTGTATGATTTGTTTAAACTCCGGTGATGGGTAGGTTTAGGGGCGGAGTTAGGTATAGGTCCTTTGTACAAATTCATACGAATTGTCAACTTGTAAAATACATACGATTTAGCAAAAATTGCTGTGAGACTGGGCTGGACATCTCATGTTTTAGAAACAATCAGTCATGAACGCAACCGCACGTCCTGGTTTTGTTGAGTTCGTCGTGTTCCTGGTTCAATATTATAATCCAAAATTTCAGCCTTAACCATGTCTCTACACCTAAACCTAACCCTAACCATGAGTAATGCTTATAAGCAGGATGTACAAGCACCAAAAACTGATTGTAAGCCTAAACGTCACAAACACTATAAACTGGTTCTTCAAATCTAATTACAATGTTGTTCCAAGGGCAACAAAGATGTTGATCCAGGGACATGTCGAATCAGATTCTGCAAGGCAATCAAAAATGTGTAAAACATAGTTTAACAATGTCACATGTAGCCTATTAAAGCACAATGACCACAGAGACAGGGTGAATTACAGTAAACTGGATGTTTGAATACGCATGGATTTCATTCAGTGACTTTATATGTGCTTGTATCACACATCCAATTAAACTGACTTGTGCATGGATGATCAGCCCATTCTCGTACAACAGTTAGACCACAGTTTTCTCCTCTATATCCATTGGGCTCAGCAAACATCCAGAGCCTGCATCAATCGATCAGCATTAGATGTTCAGTGCTGCTTTCTGTGTGATAAGACACTGAGTGTGATATCAGATATTACATAATCACTTCTGTGTTTTCTCACCCAAAGTTTGGTGTGCTGCCATCAACCCATTTCCAGCTGCCCTCCACATCACTGTCAGTCAGACCAATCCAGACTCTGATTTTATTAGACCATTTTGTAACAAATTCCTGAAAAGATTACATTTCTATAAGGACAAAATTCAACTTTACTTGACTTTACATTCATGCAAACACAATATTCTTCACTCACTTGCTCCTCTCTGTTGTTTATGATGATCAGATCTGCTCCTCTCTCTGTATAGTATCTTCTGCTTTCAGTCCAGCTCTTCTTCTCAGAAGATAAATAGTAAAAAATGGATTGATGGCACTTTCATTTTTCTGACAAATCACACAGACAGTTCAACTATTACCACTTCATTATCATCCACCCTCAACAACGTGTATAACAGTTTGTACACAAAGATTGTACAGCATAACAATATGTTAATGTTAAATGTTTGTGTATAATTACCCATTTCATCAAGATGTTTCCGCAGGTCATTTTTCTCTTGATTTAAATGTTCACTTTATTTCATTAAATTGTCATTTTCTGATAATAATTATTTCTTTTCAGCTGTAAAGACTGTTTTTGATTGCTAGCTGGTCTTGAAGAGCTTTGATTGTTGTTAGAAGCTGTTCGATTTCTACTGTGAGGTTGGTGATGTTGGTTAGTAGCTCATCTCTCCCTTATGTGTAGTTTGTGTTGTTTGTATGGATGTTGACACCCAGCACTATGACTGCAGTCAGCAGAAGAACACACAGCAGAACCAAACACACTACAGCTGCTCTGGAGCTTCCTGAAGATGACCAAAAACAAATATAAAGCGATTAAAATGCGTGTCAGATATTATAATGAAATAAGTCTCGGTACCTGTACGTTGAGCTGTTTGGTGTCTCTTGGTGTTCTCAGTTTCTGTCCTGACAATGTAAGAATCTGCATTAGAATATACTCAAATCCTCTTTAACTCCATCTATCCCACAAATGTTCATATTGCTGTAATAATACATGGTCAGTCTGCTGGAGTTAAATGTGAGATTAATAGAAGTTACTGAATCAAGAGGTCTGCATACTGTAGCTCTGAACTTCTGCTTTTAGTTTTTTCTTTTTTCTTTTTAAGGCATCTATATGTGTTTTTTGCTGCTGCTAGAATACCTTTGCAGAGAACTGTACTCCTTTACTCCTTTAAAATTACACTCTTTGTGTAAGAAGCACATTGGTTGAGAACAATAATAGTTGCTTTTGGTATCGCGCGCAAGCACTTCTCAGTTTGAATTCATGTATTTGGGGGGGCTGTTTTGCATTTGTTTAGAAGTACTTTTAATGCTACTAGCTGCGTTTTAGAAACTAGGGAGCTTTCCTGCTGACTACAGGCAGTATCCAGCTGAAATAGAATCTAATACAAAAGCCCTGATTAAACTCACCTAACTGTGATTTTCTAGGGATCCTTAATGAACATTAGGGTGTGGTAGTGTTAAGTATAGTATGTCTAGCCTAGTTGGCCATTCATCTTTTTCATACGCAGTAAAAGATTAATCACAGTTAGAACTAAGTAAAAAAACATACAAAGACGTTTGTCATCACCTTGTGAGTTTTATTGGATTTACCAGGAAACAAAGTTGCCTTTTTTCCTGGTTGATACAATGAGCATTTACATATTTAGATTATTCTGTCTAATGGAACTGCCTGATGAAGGTAATGATATTACTGTGCCTTTAAGAGTGCACCTTCATGGAAAACACTTTTAGAGGAAAGTAAATGAAGTGATATTTGTCACTAAGAAACATTTCCTTAAATAAGATGTGTAGCACAGCATATTTGTGCATGGATATGTCAGGATATTCTGTACTCCGTTCACAACTGTGCAAGTTTACCATCAACTGGAGATGTCAACAGGTATCAGGTCACGCCTATTGGATTGAACATTCTGCTGTGTCCTCAAGAGAGCCATTGGAAATGGGAAGTGAATATTTATTAATTATTCTAGCACAATAAGAAAGATATATAAAGCACAGCACCGCCTTTCTGTCAGTTCCCGATGACTACAGACTATATTCTCAGCAGTAACACAGATGTAACCAAACAAACTATCCCAATACTTGCTCCAACCCTTAAACTATTTCAGTGCTTGCGTTTCAACATTTACTGGTAGGGTCTTGGAGAAAAATGTATGAGTGTATCCCTCAGGCCTAATGATTGGATTTGTGCTATCCCTCAGTTGACAAAAGCATCATAAAAGGTTAAATGTAAAATGATCACAGCATCCTACTTTCTGTCCTTACAATGGTGGACAACATCAGATACCCACACTCAAACACAGAACAAAATAATAATGATTAAATATAAATGAAAAGTATTAATAATGAACTAGCTATTTATCTATTATAGTGAACACATACTAGAATTAACATGAACAAATCCAAACCTTTTTGTCTGTTTATAATTTACATCTCGAAAAATTTGATTTATAGGCAATTTAATCATATTAATGTGCTCCTCTCACAGATCCATTTATGTACAGAATCACATGGATAATCAGCCCATCCTGATGAAGACACAGCACAGTTCTCTCCTTTATATCCATTGGGCTCTCCAGACCCCCAGAAGCTGCAGAAACAATTCAGCATTAGATGTTCAGTGCTTCTTTCAGTGTGATTTGATGCTGACTGTCATAATCATTTATTATATAATTTACAGTTAAATTCTGTGATTTCTCACCCAGAGGTCATGTTGCTGCCATCAACCCATTTCCATCTGCCCTCCACATCATCGTCAGTCAGACCAATCCAGACTCTAGCATCAGCAGACATTTTCTTAACAAAATCCTTAAAGATTAAACAATTACATAATGCCAAAATTCAGTTGACTTCACACAGATATAGTTGTATATCCATCCAAAGCAAGCACACACACAAATTTATCTCTCACTCACGTGTTCCTCTCTGTTGTTTATGATGATCAGATCTGCTCCTCTCTCTGTACAGTATCTTCTGCTTTCAGTCCAGCTCTTCTTCTCAGAGGAAATGTAGTAAAGACTGGACTGATACATCCATCCACCTGTTTACATAAGCAGTTAAGTATTATCACTTTATTCTCATCCACAATAAATTATACAACAAAGATGACATATATTTTTTATGTTGTTAATGTTGAATGTTTTTATATCTGTGATGTAGTTCATAATTACTCATTTTAAGATATTTCCGCAGGTCATCGTCTTCCTGTTGCTTTATTTGTTTCTTTAGATCATCGCTCTTGGATAATAATTCTTTCTTTTCGATGTTCAAGTTGTTGTTCTGGATCTCTAACTGATTTTTTGCTTTTGTGAGGTCAGTAATATTGGTTAGTAGCTCATCTCTCTCATCTGTAAGGTTAGTGATGTTGGTTAGTAGCTCATGTCTCTCTTGTGTGTAGTTTGTATGGATGTAGACACCCAGCACTATGACTGCAGTCAGCAGAAGAACACACAGCAGAACCAAACACACTACAGCTGCTCTGGAGCTTCGGAACTTCACACAATCATGTCCTGAACAACACAGACATGATGCTAAAACATGTGCAAACCGCATTGTTTTTTTTAATCAAAGACGTGACTGTAATTACCTGTGCTCTGTAGTGGGTGGTGTGTGTTTGTCTCGGTCCTGAAGTCATGATCTCTCACACAATCTGCACTCTCATAGATTTCCACTATCATCTCCATTCTCTCACTGTTGAATCCCTCAGTCTCAGTCCCGATGACATTGCCATAAAGAGTATCACACATCTCTGCTCTCCAACACTATTCTATGATGATGTTGAATTCTCTTTCTGTTTCATTTAGCTCACAGCATAAATAAATAGCTAAATGGAATGGAACTGGCCTGTGGTAAAGGTGTGAAGTTTTAAGATCATGTGATAAACTATTTAAATCGTTCTGTAAAAGATCTGCAGCAACAGACTGGCATTAGAGTTCATTGTTGCTGTCTGTATGATATGATACTGACAGAGGGTCATTTATTCTACTAATACTGTACAAGTCATGCCAATAAAGATCATTTGAATTTGAGTCATTTGTTCAATAATTATAAGTTCATTTTGGTGTTTGAGCAGAAGACACAAGACTTACTTCCTTAACACCACTGCAAGATGCTGTGGCTTTGCTTAGATCTGATCATTAAAAAACATTTTAGACGTCCACAAACTGTGATGCTTGTTTTATTGTAACAGGATTTGATCTTTATCAGACCACTTAATTTAAAAGTGCCTTTAAAATCTAGAGACTTAAACATGTAAAGTGTAAAAGCAAGTTATTCTAGGCAAAAGTGTCAAAATGTCCAGAAATGTCTTTCCTGTCAGTTTTTTTCTTCTGTTTCAGTACATCAAGTCAACAGGCCCTTTTGCCATGCATTGAGGAAAATGTAGTCTCATTAATAAAAATTCATGCTAATATTGAATTGTTTATAAGTACAGTCAACCCAATGTTGAGAAGTCCTCAAACAGTGATGAATAAAATATGCAAGCACTAGCCTTAATTAAAAGTTCTGTTTGCAGTAGGACGCTTTACATGCAGCAACAAAACGATGACTGTGCAGATTAATTACCCTTGTGTGCCGTGACTAAGATGAAATGTTTCGTTTTGAAATGAGAAAGATTGAGTTTGCATTGCCTCTGATAATAGGTGTCATTTAAGATGCAGTCCACACCCCTAACAAGGTCTTGAAAGTGTTTTGGAGCCTTGAGGAATTCTAATGTTTTGAATCTCTTAAGAAGTGACCTATTTACACTGTGTTAGAGAATTTAATTTCCACACACACACACACACACACACACACATTTTAGACTGCCTACTTCAAACTAAGATGTGAGTTACTTGAATGAATTATTATGCATTACTAAAAACAAACAGAATGAATCTGTGTCTCTAGGAATATAATATAATTATTTTTGTTCAAATTAGTCATGTGAATTGGCTACAATGACCAACTACCTTTTATCATTTTTGTATTCCTGCTGCATTATGGGTGTTGAGGTTTTCTTACCTGTTTGCAAAGAGGAACCTTTACCTTGTATTTTTATTATTTATTTTTTAGTCATATAGCACTGATTATGGGGCCTAATGGATAGAGAGTCGGACCTGTAACCCAAAGGTTGTGGGTTTGAGTCCCAGGTCCGGCAGGGATTGTGGGTGGAGTTAGTGAACATCCAGCACTCTTTCCACCTTCAATACCATGACTGAGGTGAGACCCTTGAGCAAGGCACCGTTCCCCCAACTGCTCCCTGGGCGCTGCAGCAAAGGCTGCCCACTGCCCTGGGTGTGTGTTCATGGTGTGTGTGCGTGGTTGATCACTTCTCACTGCTGTGTGTGTGCACTTGGGTGGGTTAAATGCAGAGAACTGATTCCTAGTATGGGAAACCATACCTGGCCACAAGTCACTTCCTTTCCTTTCCTTTCCTTTTAAAAACAAACTTTCCAACCAAAATAACTATACTGTGAAATATATTGTTATCACTGAATAAAATTAAATAAATTGCAATCTAGAATCTTTTGGCATGTTGCCTACCAGTATGTAAGAGATATACCTTGGCATCCCATTTCACCCTTGGTGCCCCCTATCCTTTAGTCACTGTATCTCTGTGTTTGAGAGTGTGTTTGCCACTCATTATTTCCTCTCTCTTTCAACTCTAAGACTTCTCCAGGTGTTGGTCTGCCTTTTAGCAGGTCGAACAGCCACCTGTGGGTCACAACAGCTCCCTCTGGTCCATCCCCACCATCTGCCCGACACGTAAACACACACACCAGCGCTTACATACCGACATGACATCTGATGAATACAGAATATCTGGTGCCATTATTTTAGGTATGTTCACTGAATGTTACATATTGTTTGAAATGTTGTTGTAGCTCAACTGGTGCTGGTCAGTTCAATTCTTACATAAGCGAAGTGTTTATATGTTGAAGCATCTGCTAATCCAGATGTTTGGTTTATATGTATATAGTGTTGTTTAATTTCAGTATATTGAATCAGGGCTTTTACCTATTAAACAACTCTTTCTCTGCAGATTTTAGTGGCAGAAGTGCCTTACATTGAAGGATCGCTGCTGTGAAATTATCACAACGCTACTGATTAACAGACTGATTGCTCGATACTGATTACTACAGCACTACTGATTATATACACAATACAAAAGCACAATTAATCTGATTACAGTCTCAGAGGATCATGGGAGACACCAAACACTGTCACTGTCTATCAACAGCGCTTTTGTTTACAACCTTATACAGTACAGTATATGCCTAAATTATATGTCATTAAACCAAATACATTTATTACTATTAATTGTAATTTCTGCCTCAAATTATTCTGTAACTTCTATTGTGGCGTAAAGGTCAATTCAATCTGCACAGAAAAATGCTAACAAACACTAACAATGGGTGTCCAAATAGCTGATACAATAATCACAATCACTGATACAACGATCACAACAATCCTATTATACAAAAACTGTTCTTAACAAATATGTTGGAATATTTTTTTGCGAGTTACAGATTATGGACTTATATTGTGGCCAGCTTAAAGCTGAAAAGGCTTATTGTTGTTGTTTTTATACAAACAAACACACAGCTTTTCAATTCAAAAGACATTAATTGATGATCTGAATTACTTGTGGATTATTGTGATGCTTTTATCAGCTGTTTGGACTCTCATTTTGATGGCAGCAATTCACTGTGAAGGAATTTTTATTTTTGAGTGAAGAATTCCTCATTTTTCATCATTCAAATATGTACTGTATAATTTGAGTGAATATGTTTTAAGTAATTGCACCATTAAGCACCTATGATTTATGTGCTCAGAATTCAGGAAATACTACATTAGTATCCTTGTTGAACTGAAGTATATATAGTACTGTAAAAGTTTAAGTTGCTCTTTTCTGTACAATAAAAGTGAATGGGGATCAAGCACTGTCAAGCTCCAAAAATGCATCCTAAAAGCATCATAACAATATCATATAACTTATATTTCAAGTCTTCCATGTCGTTCTATAGTTTTGTGTTACAGACTAAAATTCATTGTTAATCTTCTTATTCACTTTCTATAGAAAAGAGCAACTTGAACATTGTGCTAAACATCTTCTTTTGCGTTTCAGAGAAGAAAGAAAGTAATGTGAGTTTCATAAGGTTGAGTAAATGATTTCAGAGTTTTCTTTTCTGGATGAACTATTGCTTTCACTTCAAACTAGTTTAACAGGGCAGGTAAGGTACCGCGAATGAAAAATAGAAAGAAGGAATATCTCAGACACTGTATTCTCTTCAGGGCCCCTGAAGGAAGGATGTAAAGAAGGGGGAAAAAACAGCTTCTTCTTAAGATGTGCTGTTTAATGGATTTTGGGGAGCAGAATCAAAGAGGCGACAGAGAATTTTTTTTTTTTTTTTACAAAAGAGTGTGTGCATATGAGAACAGCTGAATATGCATCTCTTTTACTTAGTTGAGGAAAATCATCCGTATTACGCTGCTAAGTCCCAAGGACATTTCCCTTGAAAAATAAAACAGAAATTCTCATATCATTAAAAGCAAAATGGGACACGCATCAGGGAGAGGCTTGAGCTCAGTTTTGTGTACCACACAGACTAAAGCCAGATTTTACACTCGTATTCATCTCGCTGTGTTTCTCTCTACTATATTACAGGATTTGGTCTTTAGCATTACTATTGTTTTTTTTTTTGGCTCTTTCATGAAACTACAAAGCCAAAAAAAAAATTACTGAACTCTCATACTGTAAATGGGTTTGCCTCAGTCCAAGTTTGCCGTTCTTATCCTTTTTGGGGCCTTTTTCCCCTCCATTGTGTTTTCCAACTTTTTTCTTTGGTCTTTGTACCAATTGTTATGATCAGGCAGATATGATGGTTTGTTAAACAAGATTCTTTATCTGTTGTTTCTTTGACAACACAGACTCATTCTTGAGACTTTTACAAAAGGAGCCTGTAGGCACTAGGGTGTTTTGTTTTCTAGGGGGCTGGTTGAGTCTTTGTGCTTCAGCACACTTTAAAAATGATTCTATCAAGTAAACAATGCAGGAAAATAACTACTTTGTTACTTTGTTGTTATTTTGGTTTGCTTACAAGTTATGAGTAATGCATCACAATATATAGCACTATTTCCACATTGAGCGTTCATGTGATGTGTCACGAACGCCGGCTGTCGCTAATCGCGCTCTCGCTTCCATAGCGGACAGGCAGGACTCGGAGACAGGAATTTTAACCGTAAACATTTATTAAAACAAAGGAAAGTGCGAGGAGCTAGAGTTACAAACTGACATGCAACGTTATCACATCTGCACCATCACCTGATCCAGAAACCATCCAGCGCACCGCAACCAGTCACTCCAGCACCTGACCTACTTTCTCGATCACAATCACCTGAATTCGGAACACCTGGCCCCAATCACTCTCACTCCTTAAAAACTCAGCTCAGACCAACATGTGTTGGCTGAGCTCAAGGTCCTTACCTGTTGTGCTTTGTTTACCTGTGGTCGCTAGATCTGCCATTCTTCTCTGCCTGCTTAGGTTTATGCTTCCCTTGAACTTGAACGAACTTCGCTAAGTCAAAGGACGGAGTTTACCGCTCTCGCCAGAGATTGGATCATTACAACAGAGACTGAGTATACCTATTGATCCTTTGGTTTCACAATCTCTCTAAAGACTTTACAAAGCATTTGCATATTACCTGAGTTTACTTTCCTGCCACGAACTACTTACCTTTGTTGATCTCTCCAGTTGATTGTTTTATTGAAGATGGAGGCTCTTGTTTACATTACCTGCAATGCTTCCTGAGTTTGATGTTAACTCCGCATCTGTTGAATTAAAAAAAAGCTTACATTTTACTTGCCTCTCTTGTCTGCCTGATAACTGAGCATGACAGGTGGAAATTTTGTCCTAATTCATACAAATTCGTACGACCTCACTTGTACGATTTTGTATGATTTGTCTAAACCCCAGTGACATGTAGGTTTAGTGGCGGGGTTGAGTGTAGGTCATCGTATGAATTGGCAACTCGTAAATAAGTAAGATTTAGCAAAAATCTTATTAAATCATATGAGTGTGGTCGTACGAATTTGTATGAATTAGGCACCTTGTAAAATATGTACGAAATGCCGAGAGATTGGGGTGATCAAATCATCAAATTTTAGGTGATGGCAACTTGACATTTTTAGTTCAAAGGTAAACCTAAGTTTAAGGTTAACTTATTTTGAGCTCTATACACTGCAGATTGGATATTTGAGGGACGTGATGCCCACAAGGTCAGTCCCATCCAGCTGTGCTTGCAGACAATTGACACAGGTTTGAAAATGGCAAAGCCACAAGTGGTTTACAGAGACCATCATCAGTGACATTAAAAGAACACCAGGTCAAAAAATCTCATTTTACACAACACACAGCAGAGGTGTTCTCTTATCTGCTTTGTCCCCACCCTCATGCATCACAACCTTTTTTTTTTAATTTTTTTTATTTCTCCATTTCTGTGTAGGCACATCGTTGTGGTTGACCGTCAGAATAAGTAGTGTCTGCAAGTAGATTGAAAAGTTATATTCCGACGTTGTAATCTTTTGTTTCCTTGCAGGAAAAAACACACAAAGCCAATTATAAGCACCATACAGGGACATTTCATCAGGCAGCAAAGCTGTCCATCACAGATGTAGATGTTTTGACTGGAGTCCCTCACGTATTGCTGCTTGATGGTTTGAAGACGAGGTCATGACTCTCAATAAGTGAGACATTAGTGAACGTATCAAACTCATTCACTGTTGCGATTCTTACATAATAGTTTTATTTTATCTTCCAGGAAAGCCACATGTAGCAAGATAGTTTCATTTTACAGAATGAATGCTTTACATTATGTGTCCTTTTTGCACTTGCTTGGCTTCTATTGAACAAAAAACACTTTCTATTATTGTGTTTGTTTGTCCTTTACAGAGATGGCGAATGTACACACATCCTTCACTCTAGTCGACGTATACTCAAGACACTTGTGTGTAATAAAACTTTGGTTAAAAAAAAAAAAAGTCCATCCTTTTTTGTTCAAGTTAAAGTGAAGTATGGGCTCTGACTTCAGTAAAAAAATACCCATTACCTGTTTTAGTGTCGCTGGTAAATAAACGTCATATTGACATATTAATAAAAGATAATAACATTTAATATTTTGTAAGATAATTGATGTTTTATAACTGAACAACCACCATGTAGGGCAGGACTGGAACAAAATTTTAGAAGGAAATCTCACTCATCCAGGCCATCCCATACATACTCTGAAATCACTAAATAACTCCAGTTTAGTTTACAGTAGACTATTAATCAGCTGGCTGCTACTGCTAAGAGTCGCTAGCTGTTTAATTCTTAACTAAGTAAACAAACACAAAACTACTGCCTATATACAGAGGAAACTGATCTGCATTTTAAGTCATGAACAGGCCAGTAGTTTTGCCTGTCACTCCATTCTCCAGTCTCTCGCATTGATTACTCAAATAGAAACCTTTGACTGAGATGAAGATTGTGCACAAGACGAAGCGCATTGACAGTCAAGACTAACTGATTCATGAATTATTACAGATTTGTCAAAAGTAATACGTTTTAATATGTCAAAACTAAAGTAATAAGCATGGTTTGAAAATGTAAGTATAGATATTTGTGTAAAAATGTAAGGAGTAAAAGTAAAAAGTAGTCTGAAAAAAATAAGAAAAGTAGATACCACAAAAATCAACTTAAGTAACAATGTATTTGTACTTGTCACTTCCCATTTCTCATCTTTTATGTGCTTTTTTCCTGTGTCTCTACTCTTGTACCCATGTAAAACCTTTACTGTATATTATATAAATGCCCATTTATATTTTATTCAACAAGTCAGTATAATTTATAGATGTCATTTATAACCTACATTAATGAAGCACTTCACAGTAAATGTGTTCGGAGGGCCAAAATCAATATCTCTTTAGTGGTGCTAATAAATTAATTTTCTTACCCTGGCATAAATCATTTTGCAATAACATAGTGTCCTCCAAAATCTGTATCAGTTTGTCTATTATTTAATGCACATGACAATTCGATCAGACAGGGGGAAGTTAAGCAGGGTTTGACAAATAAATCATGACTCACGACTTTGAATCATGACAATTAACGCTGTTACTGAAGCATTCCAGAGAGGCAAAATTGCTCAAATCCACAGCACACATTCAGAATTAGATTAGGGTGTGATGTTTCTGGACATAAAACCAGCTCTGCTTGGATGGACTGAGAGGAGGCGTTTGTGCAAGGGAGAGAGTAGAGAGCTATTCTCCTATTGTCAAATGTTGAAATATGTAAGAATAGGAGAAGAGGGGGTGTACGTTTCTTTGCTGACGTCTTGCTGATTTCTATAGAGTCTCCCACTCTACATTATGCAACTATAATGCTGCAGTTTTTCTCCATTTGTTGTTCAACTTTTAATCTTATCTTCGAGATTTGATATTAGGGATAGTTTTGATAATAACTTAGTTTTGAGAGGATCGCTGAACGCGGAATTGCACACAGCTGGCAGCTGTTTAACCTAATTATCCCATTTCATTTCGCGCCCAATCAAACCACTAACCTCCACTATACATTCTCCCAGCTTTCATTCCCCAGTATCTCGCTTTTGTGCATCCCTCCTCCTCCCCTTCTCCGCCGTTTCTTAGATATTCACGCCTTCCGGGGGGCAGACGGTGAACGAGCTGAACGCCGAACTCTTGCCCACACTAGGGTTCTTCCCATTAGGGTTCGGAGTTCGCCGTTCTCCCGGCTCGCTCCCCAGACAGCACGCCAAACTCGCTTTATTTATTCCAAGGAAAGCGTGAACTCTTGAAATCCTCATTAATCAGTAATTTAATCGATGTAACACATTCTAGATGCTCCAAAATGGGAAATCTGCATTCTGCATGTTATCATTGCAGTGATATAATCACAAATGGCTGATGAGTTGATATCACAACTTCATTCTTGAGATTTGATGTGCCTCCAGCCTCTTTTAAAAAATTCCAACTGAAGTCTGCAGCTGTATGTTGATGCTCAAGGAACTTAAAGAAACGACAGTAAAATTCTGATAAGACTCACTTCATAAAAAAACACCTACGCACATTCACACAGACGTGCAAAGTCAGCAGTTCAAGGACAGATATGATTAATCTAGTAATATATGTGGGAATTTCAGCACTCAAAGAAAGTCCAACTCCCTGAGAACTGGTGAAATAATTTGAACCTTCTGAGCGATGAATAATAACGCTAACAGCACATGACAACGATTCATACATCATTAAAGCTTTTGAAGTTGTCTTTGATATAAAAGCCTCAACTTAAATTTTTCTCATTACTTTGAGTTACATGAGTCTCTCTCTATCTCCATCCCTATACATTGGCTGCATATAAATGCATAAGACACTATGCACTAAAGTAGATACTCGAATTTGCGCGTGAACAGCTTTTAGCGTTTGCATTGGGGTGGAAGTGTTAGCAAATTCGCTTATTAATAGGATCTTTTAGGACTACGCTAATGTGCTAATATGTCATAAACTTTTGTCTTGATATCACAGATGGCCTTAATTTTGACATTTGCGTTTAGGCTCTGGCATATCTAAGCTTAAGCATTTATTAAGATACTACAACAGTATTGGGACATGCTAATAAGTCATCACAGACGTCATTCTCAGAGGAATCAAGGGAGGCAGTGTCTCGCCAAAATATCGAATGAGAAAAATAGTATTACAAAAAATAATATTGATATTACAAAATAAATTACTTATTTACTTCATCACTGCAGGAGTGTAAGAGGGCATGAATGCAGTGCACGACGTCAGCGCGACCTCGGGGCATGAAAGTGTAACGTCTCCGTTCCCTCCTTCAGGGAACGTGGGTTACATTCGTAACCTAGAAGTTCACCTTTTAGTCGAATTACTTAGACGTTACATATGGGAACACCCATGGAACAGGCTACGACCCTTGAGGCCGCGTTACGCGGAGAACCACCACCAACAGGCAAGCTTACTTTTTAAGTTTGTCAGTAGAGGAGTCTGCACATAATCTTCCCAACACCCTGGGGAGAAGGGCCCCCGCAGGGCTGCCAGTTGTACTGAAGAAGATGGTTGGGGAAGTGGAGCACATGACTTAAACCCATAGTTTCTGCATGTGGAATTCAGGGAATTCAATATATCGATAAGATTATGGATATAATTGAAGGGAAACACAGCCTTCTGGCTGACTGTGGAATTGAGATTTGTAGACACAACCTACTGGGCGAAGTAGACCCAGTAGGAGCACAGCCGGAGCTACTCTGCTCTAGTTCCGAATGCGGGGCAGGAGGACTCATGTTCGCCTACTCAAAGGGGAACACTGAGGAAAGCGCATGGATCCTGTGGGAATGGCGCTGCAAGCCGACACCAGCTGGACACAGCCTCTTTGCGTAGGTCATAAAATATAGTGTATGCTGCGGTACCTGGGTGGGCGCCTGGCGAACTGAATCACATAGGCGAGGCGTACCGTCCATATCAACCATTGCGAGGGGCTGGGAAGAGCTATCCAGGCTCCCAGTTGGGTCGCTAGGGGAATCAAGGGAACTTTGACCACCGTGCCTGTGGTGGGGTAGCCTGTAGGGGGACAGGGGCAGGGACTGATCACAGAAGGCTGAACGTCCTGGAGAAAAGTCTGGCTGCTCTGGGCAGCGCTTACCTGCCTCCCTGGATCCCGCGCTGGCGACACAGTGCTCCAGGTCAGCATCTGAGGAGACAAAAATGTTTTGGTCAGATGGGAACCTCTGGGCACTGGTCCCGGAGGTGTGAGAAATTGCTCTTTCTTTGAAAATGTGGGTACCGCCAACCCGTGGGCTGAGTGCACAGAAGCTCCCGGCCCTCCTCCGGGAGGGGGTACAGAGATGTCGTCGTCGCCCAAAGAACAATCCTCCTCACCTCCGGGTTGCCCGTGTCAGGGATGCTTCGCAGACCTGTGGGTGTTCTTGTCGGGTCCCTGAGCAGAGGGCGACGCCCCTCAACCACAGCCAGCTCGACGTCGGCCACCAGCCTGACATCGTGTGCCTCAGCGGGGGTCGGAGCAGGTGTACTGGGTGTCGCAGGGGGACGGCCTCGCGACGAGCAGGCGGAGGCAGTGCGCTCGGGGACCGGCTGGCCTTCTGAGGAAAGGTGTGGGACATCGCCCCTTGATCAGGACCTCTTGTGCAGCTTTTTAATGCCTTGGCCTGGTAGACCTGCAGCGTTGCCATAGCCTGCAAGGCAGTAGCAGCCTGCCCAGCGGCATAGTAAGCCTGGCCCGCCAGAGTGGATGAAAGCTTACATGTCTTGGACGGGAGCCGTGACTGACCCCGCCAGGCTGAGGCACCACGCAGACACAAGTGCACTGCGATAGCATGCTCCACCTGAGGGATTGCCACGTACCCCCTGGCTGCACCACCATAAAGAGCGGTGAGGGGAGAGGAGCCTGGGCGCAGGCGTGATAAGTACAGAACCCGCCCCTACCACGAACGGCGAAGGCTCCGAAGCGAAAAGCTGCAAATGCACTGCATTCATGCCCTCTTATACCCACGTAGTGATGAGGTACACCTGAATGCAATCAGTGCACGCCAATATTCATTGGCCTTTTATTTGAAGCTCAAAGGCAATTGGTCTCTCTGGCGAGTTCCCATAATAAGACAAAGTGAATGATTGTATTATGTCTTTGCTACTGACCTTTGAAGATCCAATTCAACTATACTAATAAGCAAAAAAATAAATAAATTTGTGTTTCATTTTTGTTATTGCTGAATAACATTGAGCTTTCTTCTCCTGCATCATATTAATTTCACTTTTGGTGTAAAAGGACTTGTACATTTGTACAGTAAAAGAGGCGAGCAACAAGCAAGCCCTGTCCAGATTTAAAAAGTATGATGTAATGCATTACTTTTCATAAAAAGTTACTAGTTACACTACTATTTAAAACGTAATTAGTTAAATTTTTAAGGAGTAATGCAGTATTGTAATGTATTACATTTAAAAGTAACTTTCCCCACACTGCCCATGTATTCCAACATCTGCGTGATGTTGAATGTGGTAAGCGTTCATGACCAAAGTGATGCCAGGCCTGCCAGTGTCCATTTGTCAGTGAATGTGAGTAATGAGTTTAAACTCTCCAGAGGCTGTGTATTCATATGCTGTGATTGGGCCTGAGCCACGTCAGCTACAGGATCTTAATCTCAAATTGGCCTTTAATGTTTAAACTAATTTATGCAACAGCATGGAAGATGTGCCTGTGCTGCTCCCGCCTTTATCTTTGTACCTCTCTTGCTGAGCAAGCCTTTCTATTATTTATATATTTCCAGCAGATAAATGACACCGAGGGTGACCATCTGTTCAAGTAATTCTTCTTCAGTCAATAAGAATGTGAAAGATTACCGGTTCCAAGAAAAACCATAATGAGTGGATGATGTGAATGCACATATGAATGCATGAACTCACAAACACACACTCCTCATTCCAATTATCTTGCACCTGTCTGGCTTTCAATATGACAGGCTTTACTTAAGTAATGCTTCCATTATGGTTCTATTCTTAGATCCATGTTAACACAGCCCTCATGGCCCAGCTAGGTCAGATAGGTCTGAATGGCACATGCTGCAAACTAATGAGCTCATTCTAAGTGAAGTGTGAGAAAGATAACAATCAATCCATTGCAGATATTAGCTTTCTTATACGGACCATAATGGGCAATTCTGAATGTGGAGGTGATAGACAGATTGACTTGAATATGTTCATCTGGGTGTATTTTACATAATCATTACAAAACCCAGGTATATGTACTACATTATTCAGGCATAAAATGTTTTGCTAAATAAATGTTTTGTAGGGCATGATGCAAAACCAGTATAAAAATCTATCAAGAAAGTTTACAAAGTGAAGGTGCATGTATATGTACCAAAATATTTGCATATTTGCAGTGTATTCAGTACCAAGTTTACAATGTATATTTTAGGTCTTCCTCATGTGTATATAAATTGGTGCTCATCATTGTCAAAATAAATGAGATGCCAATCAAAGTGGGCTGTAGCCAATCCAAGGCCAGAGAACTACTTCAAACTGAAAGTGCAATTTCATTATGTAGTTATGGTCCAAATCTACTTTTTGTTTTCTCTTTCTCTCTCCTTTTCTTTTCCAGTGAATGTAGAAGTGTGGAGGGAGTGCTGTCCTAGAATCCAGTAGGTCCCAGTTGCTTAAACATTACAGACTAAAGCTTAGGCATTTTAGTTGTAGCAGGTGTTATCCATGTCCCTATTTGACTTGCCCAGTTACCTCCAAAACATGAATAGTCTTGTATGTGCATGTAGTGATCTTGCATTCTGCATTTTTATAGCAATTTGTATGAAGTAATGTGGCTGTCCAGTGTGTATTTATTGGTTGTAGCTTTCAGAAAAATATATATGCAACTTACTGTTTCAGTCTCACAAGAACAGAAAGCATAATCCACATTCAGTGAAATATTTCAAGCCTGGTAGTTAAAACTTCAGGGGAATCTGAGTACTTACAAGATGATGTTTTGGAGGGTGATGATATGTGTACTGTAGATGCAATGGTCCGTCTTTCTCAAAGCAGTGATAAGTCTTTACAAAAACCTGAGACTAATTTTTATTAGATCATGTAAGACATATACAGCTACAGTCAAGGAATCGACATGATTTTCACTGACGTTCAGGGCTGTAGAGGTCATCTCTATTTTATTTTAAATACAGTATATTTTATATTATTTTAACATTTACACAACATTACCAACATTTAAATTTGTACAACAAACATTCTAGAAGAAAATGTAGTGTTGCTGTCTATGTATGGTCAGAAGCCTCTTGGATTTCGATCAAAAATATCTTGTGTTCACAAGAAGAATGAAGGTCTTACAGGTTTGGAATGACAAGACGACGGGTAATTAATGTAGTTTATTTTATGCAAGGGCTATGACGTTTATTTAGGTGAATGGCATTGCATCCATGTATGTTGGTTTGAAATTAAAGTGACTTACAGCATAGTAATGATTTTATAGATGAAATTGAACATACACTAACCTGTTTTGGTATGTTTGGTATATTTGGCAAAACATTTACCAATTTGGCGGTGCGCTGTTCTTAAGAAAATGGAAAAAAAGCTTGTGCTTATTAAACTGAACCGCTAGGTTGTCAGAGAATGGGGGAGGAGTGTGCTGTCAGTGATTGTTGTGTCCAGCTTTTTGTTAAAGATAAGTTATATTGATTTGAAAGTACTGTATGTCTGGCTCTTGAAACTGATCCGTACATATTCTTGATCATTCAAATATTTTGATTGATGAAAATATGTGAAAAAAATCTAATCTGTTAAAATTGTTAATGTGTTTTTTCATTGTTATATTACTTCTAATGTTTTAGGGTAAATAGTACATTTTAATTACATTACTGTACCGTTATTTATCAATTTATTTGTTTAGAACGGTTCCATTGAGGTCCACAAGTCTATAACAAGCTGAGGACATGTTTCTTAATGGCTGTATTGCAGTTTTCATCTAAATTAATACAAAAAAAAAAAAAAAGAAACATGCAGCATAAAAAGCTAAACTTTTTTTTATATGCCATACATTTACAATTTAATTTTTTCCCAAAGGATGTTGGCCATGCGAGGTGGACATCAAGACCGTTTTGGGGACCTATGTTGTAAAGCATGAATTTGCTGCTGACGCAGAAGTCCCTGAAGATATCGGCATTGTGCTGGAAGGTGTGGAGGTGCTCTCTGGTTTTGGTAATGTACAGTAGCATTGGCTACAGCCATGTTACTTGGACTAATATACTCTTTGAATCTTACCTATCCACAGGATTTGTTACACTGTTGAGGTCCTCCAAAAATATATTGTGGAGCTGGACTGACATAAACTATCTGTCAAAAAACAGGCACTGAAAACAAAACTCTTCACTTAGAAGGTGCGCGCAGTGCTGTGTTTGAGGACCCCTTTGTCTTATACAAATTCTCATGTTTGCACTTTTATGAGCAGAGAACATTTTTCAAAATGTTGGATTGCTTATTTAACTGAATTTGTTTGCCCTGTTTACAAGTATTAACAAACAAGCATACAGTTTATAAATGTGTGCCCTGAACAGATTTTAAGTTTAAGTTTTAAGTTTCTCAATTGCTCATGTAATTGCTATTTTCATGTTAACAGTTAAAAACAAAAGGAAATGCTGGGTTATATTCTCTTGTTGTAAGGAATCAAATGCAAAGATGCCACTAAGAAAAGAGTGTAAGGAAAAGAATCAGAAACGTAGTTTTTGACTGTTGGGACTCTTTTGAGAAAGTAAAAAAATTCTAATAAAGGCTGATAAATAACTGATAAGAATCTTTCTTCAGTGTGCCGAAAAACTCTCTTTCTGTATTCTCCAGAGTATAAGAACCACAAACAGTTAAACCTTGTAATGCCTTCATATTTCATTTACATTGTGAATGCGTTCAGCAGTGTTTCTGAAATGCTGAACATGTTCAGAGAGCACAAAATACTGGAAGAAAAACATTGAATATCAGCTTTTGCATAATTTAACACTTGATCTTGCACTTTAAATTGTTGCAAAGGCTTACATTTTTTAATATCAAGATTATGTAAGAGGTGTTTTGTGGCAAACTATTTTTTAATCAAAGATGCTTGTGTGTGTGTGAGAGAACAAACAGATCAAGAGAGAAAGAGAGAGAGCACTGAAGCGTCCCCTGGATTGACAGGTTAAATGATAGTTTCAAGATAAATCTGGAGCTGAAATTACAGTTGTTAACTCATTTGAAACCAGGTTGATCTTCAGATCTACAGCTTGGAGGTTAAACGGCTCTGATATGGTAATCAGCACATTTCATCTTATCATCGAGGGCCACTCAGTCCACATGTACGTAGGCCGTAGCATTACTACACAGAACATCACCTACGTCATTTAAAGTAAGTGCTTTTTGACTTCACCCATTTGAGCCTTTGCAATTTGCAAAATAGTCTTTCAGTCAACTTTTTTAAAGATTCGCAAATTTGCATATTAATCAAAAGTGATTTGGAGCTCACAAAACATCATTTGGTTTTAATACCACCAGGAAATGAATGGTTTGTAAGGTTTGTTTATTTAAATATGCATGCATAATGCACATAAATAAATATGCTTCCTGCCTCCTTTTAGGTTAAAATGGGCTTAAATGCACTGATAATGTTTTTAAAAACCTTGCCTTTATTTATTTAGTGAGGCTTTATTTAAATGTAATATTAGCTGTTTTCTATTATATAATATTAAATATTATGTTTAATATATGAGCTCAATGTTGCTTTAAGAAAATTCTGCGATACTGTGTGTTTTTGTGGAGTCATCAGGCATGCAAATGTCATCATGGTGTTTATCCTGAGATCTGAGCGCTAAAGTCCTGCCTCAAAATTAAAATTTAGTCATGCATAGAGTTTAAGCTCACACTGATGGATCTTAAACACATTGGATTACTGACTTGAACATACTTGCGATTTAATATGATAATATGAATAAATACGTTACGCTAACTTGAGTTTTCTTTTTAGCGTGACTTTTGGTTAAACTTTCTCCTCTATCTCTTTCTCCTCCTCTAACAGTGACACAAGTGCACTTCAAATACACAAGTCCCCTCTTTCCCTCGCCGCTGTGCTTCCTTTCATCCTCTTAGACACCTAGGACACGAGCGCACATCCAGGCAAACACAGTGCCTGACAGAACTGAGCGGCTAAGGTGGAGGCATCATTTAGTATTTATAAAACGAGTCTGTCGGAGCATGTTTGTCTGAACGTCTGAGCAAACACATTGCCTTTAAATGCACCTCAATGAGGGTAAGTGATCCTTTGTTAGCAAGACATCAGCCCCCAAGATGGGATCAGAGAATGGCCTTCATTGGTGTGTAAATGGACCTCATGACTTCCCAGCTGGGATGATTCTGCCAGAAGGACAACTTACTCAAATCACCATCTGGACCGGGCCCAAAAAAAAAGCCTGAGTGACCTTAAGAAGTCTCTTCTTCCTTTTTGTCTTCCTCGTGGCATCTCATTTTCAAGCCTCAAGTATGCAAAGACTGATTCTCAAGTATGCATTCTCACAATTATGCTGGCGGAAGTGCACGGACAATGATTAGGTTGAGACCTAGAAGCATTTGGCATAACATTTGTTTAGTTTAAATGCAGGGTTAGAGATTTCTGGAAGCCAATGTTGATATTTGAAATCAGAAAACAAACACACCCCTACCCCAAATGGGTCTCGCCCCTATTTTGAAAGCTCCACCCCACACATCGTAGCCTACGCAACCCAGGCAACGATTAGTTACAGGGGATTTGTTTTCGTACTCAGTCCCAACTCAGTTTTCTTAAAAATTTAGAAAAATCGCTCACCCTGCCTATAATTGACTTGCAAGTTAAAGTCGGCCGAACAGCTACATTAGAGGTGCACAAATCAGATGCTATTGATTGCAACAAAGTGACTAGACACTTTTTCAGTAGCCTTGGTTCTGGCAGCTTTTTTATTCTTTTTCTCAGTAAGGATGTTGTGTGTATATAGCTGCAGGAATAAATTACATTCAGTAATTTCAAAATATTGTTGTTTTTACTGTATTTTTATTTAAAATCACAGAATAACAGATTAATATTAAAAAAAACTATTAACTTAGTTATAAAAATGTGCAACATTTGCTTGGGTCAGAATTGACTTTCATGATAAAAAAATCCAATATTCTTGAGCACTGGAATAAGGTTCATACACATGTTTTTGATGTGTGGGGGGAATGTTTTTGTTGCTTCTTGTTTTCTTGCCCTCTTTGCTGCACCATTGAGGCAAACCTCAGTTTGGCTTTTTCAAATGGACCTGAAACTAAGGGCAGCTCTCAAATGATTCAGGAACCTTGGCATTCAACTTGTCTAAAAAAAAAAAAAATCCAATGTTTACAGAGCTCTAACCTGAAACACTACCCAATTCTACTTCCTATCTTACAAATAGCATCGTCATGCTCCCTAAAGATTTATTAGTAATAGGGTCTGACTCATTTACGCAAATTGTTTTTTTCAGACAATTAGTTTTGATGAACCTGTTCAAAAATTGATTCAGTGGTTCTTTTTGCATCACTGTTACATCTTCTGACTTCTGCTGCAGTATTTTTAAACACTCTAATACATTCTTATGAAGCCAGACTTTTTTTTTATTATAATTTTAATTTCATGTGTCCTGTTCAGTTTTAAGCCCACTTTAATGGAGATTAGTGTTCTTGCCACATAATATCCTGTTACATTCAGCGCTTTTCCTGCATATTGATTATGATTTTGATAAATATTGATTAAGTCTTATACTGTATGTGCTTAAACCCTACAGCACAAATTCCAAACGAATTCATTCTTAAGCATATAAAGAAAATAACTTTTTTTGCTAATAAGTTGTGCATTTTTTTTACTGCAGTCACGATTTAGCTCATAATAGCTTCAAGACATTTATTAAATGTAATTTGCATTTACATTAATCAGAAATAACATCTATTTAAATCTCTTAGCTGATAACGTCCTTGCATGCATAAAAACCCTTTCGTAACCCCTTTTGCTATTTACCTAATACAGTTTTTCTTTCCTCCTCTGCTTTTTTTTTTTTTTTTTTCATTTTTAGTAATTTAACTTACACTCATTTATTTAATTTTTTGTTAATCTCCAAGGTTTTTAATGTTTATATTTTGCTTTAATTCAGATGGGGTTAGTAAACCAGATGTGAACTGATTCATTAATAAGATTATTAATGAATCAGTTATAATGTTTCCTGTCAGATTTTTTAATTTATGAAAAAAGATTTGCATACAAATACACTTTTTTTTGCATGACTAAAAATGCTGTTTGTTCAAATATGTTAAAAATACATTACAAATGTATGGAAAACTAACTTTGAAAAGACTGGCATGTGATAATTATCCTAAAATGAGTCAAAATAGCAGAGAAACACAATGCCTGTGGATTAAGAGCTTATTTCATAGGTTTCTCTCCCAAACTGAGAGTAATTCTCACTTTTGTTTCTCACTGTTAAACTTGTGCATGACAGAGAGGATTTAGATGATAGAACAGGTGTTCAAAAAACACAGGTAACAGCACCCAGTGTCCTTCAATTTGGCAAGCGCTCTCTCTGTCATTAACCTGACAGGAGATTATTCTGAGCTGCCAGAGGCTTCCAGGGGCATTTGAGTATGATGAAGGAGAATAGGACCATCATCTTCTCCGTTCGGATTCCGTCATAGCCTCCCTGCGACCTCCAATCATGGCCCGTCTCAGATAAACACAGTTTAAAGAAGTCTCTCATTCATATTCCAAGGTCTTTGCGTCAACTAATGGCTCTGCACTTTCTCTTTGCTCAGAGAGCGAGAACGAAAGAGACGAGGGAGAAATGTGTGTCCGTTGCAGTATGTCATAAGGGCATGACAGTGCGATTGCTGCACACGGGCGTCACAGAGATGTTATTGTGCGGTTTTAATAAATAGCTTGTGAGAAATGCACAGAGTCAGGAAAAGTAAGGATGCTAGCTTACTTACGAAGATGTATTTTGAACTGTACCATTTTAGCAGCCTACTATGTTTTCTTTTTGCATGGGGTATCATGTAATGTCATCTTATGGTAGTGTATATTTTTATAATGGCAATAGAGGATATAGGAAGCGGAAAGAACATTGATTTTGTGTTCACTTTCCAAGACTGCAGTAGGGTTAGACTAAGAGCAAAAGGTAATTTAAAAGAGCTCAATAATGTAACAAGTGTCATTTAGTTCTGAAATGTAGTAATTTAGTCTGAAATTTGTCTCAAATTCTCTTTGGTTTTTCGGAATTGAAAGTTAAAGAAATGAACTGAAAACACAAGTTACATGCAAAAACTTATGCAAAAAAGGAAAGAGGGATATCTCAATTAATAAGGAATATAGGAAAAATATCAGAAAAAGTTGAGTCTTTGGCGAGAACTAGAAAAATCATTGAAACTAGGAAATTATATACATATATTTTAGAATTTTTATTTCAGATTGTTTAAAACTCTTTGTACATAAAACATTCAATATTTGTTTTGTGGTCATTTTAAATGTATCCTTTCAATTTGATTTGGTTTTGTTTTGTATCAGCATTTTGTAGTTTCACTTTATTTAATATTTATTTTAGTTTTAGTAATTTATGGCATGCAGCTAAAGTTAATGCAGTTAAAGTTTTTATGTAATATATGTGTGTACTGTATATATTCATTATCTATATATAAATACACACATGCAGTACAGTTTAAAAAAAATTTATATATATATA
>JAUMHG010000050.1:8010851-8022694 GCA_032359395.1 Enteromius anoplus
CTCTACATACCTGATACATTGAACATATAAACTGGCAGCGCCACTACTGAGCAGAGTGTGTATTGCACTATACCACAAAGTTGTATTTACTAATTGACCCTTTGCAGAGAGCTTGACTGACAGGCAGTCTGACCAATCATCAATACAGTGACATGCCACAACATGTTAAATAGCCACAAAACATTTCTTATTGTTTTAATTTCTTGAAAAAGAAATTGTGTTTCATAACTAAAGTAAAAGAAGCTTTACAAAAGACTGAAACACTAATCACCCCAATGGCGACATTAAGCTTACAAGTTACTATAGCACTACATAGAGCCAAAACAACTTTTAATAATAAATAACTAATATTTATGTCTGTTTATATTAAACACCAAGGTGCAGTCTATACAGTTTTAAGCATGGGGAGTATTATGTGTATTACATGAGTATAATGGTGCGAGATTATCCATGCTGAGGGTTGTGATGGGCCAGAAAAGGTCCCAGGCTTATTTTTAGTCCCAATTCATCCCTGAACTGTTTTGACCACATGATGAGAAAAATAATGAAATTGCGCAAATGCACATGAATACTAAGAGAGTATGGCATGTGCATGCAGTTTCTGAAGTATTATAAGTGTCACATTTATCTATGGCAGTTTTTTTAAATGTTTTTTTTGTTGTAAAGTGCATTTGTTTGTGTGTATTTACGTGAAGTACACTTACTGAATTGTTTGAATAAAAGCAGCTGCTGAATGAAAAACTGTCATTTAAATATGAAGGAGTGTTACAAAAGCAATGATTACGGCATAATACATTGTAAACATCATGTTGCATACAAAAACGTGTATTGACCTCCTCCATAAAAATTTACTTCAATTTATAGCACACATGGAGCATTGAAAGGGATCGAGGGCTTTTCTCAGAACTAGAATAGTGATTGAGCTCAGGCAGTTTGCAATAACTTACCGACCCATGATTGAACCTACAATTACTGTTGCGCAATCCCATGCATTTTAGAAACGTGCATGTGTGCGCATCTTTTACATTCATTGATTTTCATGCAAAGTGTTTCTTTAAGCATGTATATGTGTGCATGTGTGAATGTGTACAAATCTCAGAGGCCTTTAAGTGTTCTGCATAAATGTTTTTAAATAAGGTTTCTGTATGAGTGTGGCTTAGTGTTTGTTAATGTGTTCGAGAGATGAAAGTGAGAGCAAAGGTAAATTAGAAGGGCTTGTAGTATCATAATTTTCCCACAGGGCAGTTTCATCTGCTGAGGGAGCCACTTAGTTCTTTTACTTCACGCTGTGCTATACAGTTTAATTTGAAGTTTAAAAATTACTTGTTACAATATTTACTTGCATTATGACTAAGACGTAGTTGTGTGTACGTTGCATCAATCTGTGCAAAATCTGTTGACTGGTGTATTCAGAAATCCATGATCTGATTTTATTAAATATTACAGAATGCATGTGATAAACCAAAGTGCAAGTGCACAAACAAAGGAACAAGCAGCACACATCTGCGTTACACTCTTGCAGTACTCAAAGCTTCATATCTGTGTATAGATTCATGAATGAAGAGATTTATTTTTTATCTTTAGGATGTAGCAATTCAGTGTGTGTCTGTGTGTGTTTGTGTTTTAGCTGCGTTTAGATATCTTTGACAGGTTTGTCAGCTTGCTGTGGAACGCAAGAGCTCTGCAAGGCAAGGTGAAGAGAACTCAAGCTCGGAGTCTCTCGGCACAGACACAACGCTCAGACTGGTTCACGGCTGAAAAACCAAACCTGAACATCTTTCTCAAAGGTTTCAAAACCAGTTCTGACCCAAGAAGTGACCCACACATTTGTTCTGCAATCAACGTTTTTCAATGACAAGCACCCGTGGTGGGTTTCAACAAAAACAAGGTACAGTAGAATGCATCTAAATGATACATAGATATACTGTTTACAGTACCATTAAAAATTTAGTGTCATTAAAGGGTTAGTTCACCCTGTCATTAATTATTCACCCTAATGTCGTTCCAAACCCAGAAGACCTTCGTTCATCTTCGGAACACAAATTAAGATATTTTTGATGATATCAGGGAGCCATCTGACCCAGACAGCAATACAAATGAAGTGATCCCAGATCCAGAAACACAGACCTGTCACGTTAAAACAGTCCATGTGACATCAGTGGATCGACCTCACTTTTGCGATGCTACGAGAATACTTTTTTGTGCAAATAAAAATAACAAAATTTACTCTTCTTCTGTGACTTATATCTTCCGCCATGCTCAACGCACCATATACTCATCAGGCTTATAATCAGCCTTGTTTACTTTGGGGTGAAAGCACGTGCATGTGCGTAACCTGTGGCTGTTTGCGCCAAGAAGACAGCGTACGCTTACAAGGTTTACGCTCTAAAATGGCAGAAGACGTAAGTAAGAGAAGAAGAATGGTTAAGTATACATTGTTATTTTTGCGCAAAAAATAAGTATTCTCCTAATGTCGCAAAACTTAAGTTGATCCACTGATGTCACATGGACTTTTTTTACCGGTGTTTTTACCATGTTTCTGGATCTGGAATCATTTCGGATGTTTTACTGTCGGAGGGACAGGTGGCTCTCTGATGTCATCAAAAACATCTTAATTTGTGTTCCGAAGATGAACAAAGGTCTTATGGGTGTGGAACGGCATGAGGGTGAGTAGTTAATCATAAAATGTTCATTTTTGGGTGAACTAACCCATTAAGGTCTTTTGATGTTTTTTTAAGAAACCTCACCAATGCTACATGTATTTGCTTAAAACTACATTAAAACAGTTATAATGTTATTTGAATTTAAAATAAAACATTTCTATTTTACTGTTAAAATGTAATGTATTACCTGTGGCCATTAATCGTTGATTTAATTATTATGAATGTTAAATATGTAATATGTAAATGAATTGTATGTTTAAATTGATATTACATCTTTTGTAATATGTTTTATAATACTTTTTGTAATATAAATATCTTTACTGTGATTTTTGATCAATTTAATGTTGCCTTGTTGAATAAGATAGTATACCACGGCTGTTTTAAATTTAGACTTGACGTAAATTATAGTCTTTTATGTGTATTCTGTGTAAAATTATGTTAGTGTCACTCTAATAAAGATTGGTTATTAATTTAGCAACTCTATTTGTTTGAGTTCCTTAAACATATGCCTTTGAATTAAGTTACATAATAAGATTAATATGAATTTCAGCCTCTATTATACAGTGTATGTTAGCAGAGAGCACTTGACTGTGAGTGAACTACATTAAATCACAAGTAGCTTGCTGCAAAATAGCCTGAACCTGACCATGACATATTTATTTTCCTTACAAATAATATTCTATACTCAAAAGCCTTGGTGGTTAAAACTCCCTGCTGCGGTTTTCAACCAGACTCCATCTCTACAAGCCTTCTGGAAATATGCATTCAGCAAATTGATGACAAGATCACTCTCAACTCGGCCAAGTGTTTATGTTATCAACCACCTCAGTCCACCATCTGCTGGGACTCTCGCCACACATCCCCCATAATTCCCTGTGCAGATGTGGCCATAAGGAGCAAGCTCATCCCAATCTCTCCATGTAATCCCTCTGCAGCCCATTCATACCAGAGAGAGGTTGCACAATCACCAATAGACTTGGCTTCCATCAGTTTGGTTCTTTTCTTTTATTCAGGTCAATGGTGAAGCATGTTCTCAAACAGTACAATCACGCCGCACGAACGTCTCATTATGGCGGGAGGATTAAATCGCACATCGTCAAATCAAGTGAAAACAAGCACAGATAACAATAATACATTCAAACCATGTCTTGTTAATACTTTCTCCTTTTGCCAGTAACCTTTATCTTTATCGGAATTCCTGCTGCATTTTACTCACAGATCATTTGTTGAATATATGGTTTCAGAGTCATGCACATTTCCTGGCAGAGTAATAACCCCAAAGTCATAAATGACATTTATTTTTGAAAGATAAGAGGTGAACACAGATTGAAACTGATTTCTGACTGACCGCACGCTGTCACTGTTCATTTCTGAAAAAGCCAAATTTCCCTTTACGGATCTGCAGGAAGTGCTTTTTTTTAAGCTTGTGCTTTATCTTGCTGTGCTGGAAGCTCTTCACTCATTAAAGCTCTGTTGACCATACATTTATATTAGGATGCTCTCAGAATCTCATTTGGTTCAATATGACATACTGATTTGGTATATCAGATACTTACTGTCAGTATTAACATTTGGCACCTTGATTAAATATGCAGTTTTTCATTTTTCATGTGAATGTTCAAGTGTAAGGCAGAAGTTCTGAATTGAAAATGACTAAAATATGTGACGCATACTTATTTATACAACATATATACAACAGACCCACAAAAATGTTACAAAATGTCTTCAATAAATAGTCATGGGTCATAAACAGTCCATAAATAGACAGATTTAAAAATTACTTCATTTAATTTTAAATATAAATGGTGAGATAAATACTTATTAGTATTAATAATAATAGTGTTCTGAAATGGATCACAACATCAAAAATAAACAACCAAGGCTAACTGGAAACATGTAGCTGCATACATTTCCACATACTGCATAAACACATGTATAGATACTAAAATTCACTGTAGTTTCCTGGGGCCTCATTTATAAAGTGTGCATATGTTCAGTGTTTGTACGATAAAAGCGCTCATTTTTGTAAAAACTGTCTGACTTGGAAAAGTGCTTAGTGTCACATCAGGGTTTGAGCAGAAGTACGCACTTTTTCTTGTTCCAGTACTGTCAGCCCAGTCTCACGGCAATTCATACATATTTTACGAGGTGGCTAATTCGTACATATTTGTATGAACTCGTGAATACGTCCAAATTGGTTGTGAGACTGTGTAGGTACTGTAGATTTTTGAAAATGTAAGCTGTTCTTGCAGCTCTCTGTTCAAACTTATAGGATTTGGAAGATGACGATGATATTTTACATGTTCATGAAATTAACAAGGAGTCGTTTACAAGGCAGAGAACTTAACCCATCAGTTGCGTTTAGTTCCAGTTCATTTGTGATTAATAGATTTCACTGAAAGAGACACGTACAGTACGTGCGTTTCTGTGCTTACGTTCGTTTTATGTATCAGACGTATACATATTTGAGAGATGTTCGTAAGATCAAATTTAGGATGTTTTCCGTGCAACATCTTACAAATAAGGGCCCCAGGCTCTTTTCTTTTCACACAAACTGGATTATTGATTGATAAAAGGCTTATTTTTGCATGGTTGTTATGACCTCGAAATATATTTTTTCATACTGCGTGATTTGTTAACTAATACGTTTTAACATTTGCATTGCATATATTGCTCCATTTGAATGTTTTATTTGACAGAGTAAACTTTCTTGGTTGCTCACCTGGTACAGCATTGCATTTGTGAAGCAGAGTATTCTGGGATGTGTCCTGTAAAACACAAATCCCGACACTCCATAAAATAGCTCAAAGCTTTGAAGCTAAAATGGTATGGTTGCTTCAGCAAATGTTTTTATCTAACATTTGTTTTTCTTAACACTATTCAGTTGGGTTTGGTGTAGGGTGTACATTATGTGGTTTTGCGCCACATTTCATTTCTGAATTGCCGTGTTACAAACAATGTAATACAACTGGATATTCACTGGATATTTTGCCTTTAAACTGCTGTGAAACAAGCAATGCAATATCATTTTGCAACTCTTTTATACCCATTTGTCATTTTCATGGTGCTGTGCTGGTAAATAAACCTGCATCTCCAATAGAGAAAAAAAAATGTAATGGCTTATAGCGCTGCCTGTAGATGCGTCACCTGAAAAATTCTGTGAAATGTACCTAAAGTTTCAAGTTTTACAGAAATTTAGGCACTCACAAATTTCCAATGAGCCAAGGTTGAAAATAAAACAAGCACCCTGAGTTGTACATAATGGTTTTGTAGCATTAAAAAAGTCAAGTGTTCACAGTTCAAAGCATATAAATTTGCTTCATGCATCCATGATGTTTCCTTCTGAACAGTGATTGGCTGAAAACAAAAGTCACTCATTGTTATTGATGGCTGGTGAAGGTTTGCTCCTCATCCCATCTGTGGCGGCCCTGGAGGTCTCAGTCACAAACCTCCGAGGAATCCACATTGATGTCATGATCCGCACGTACTCCTTTCGGAAGTTCCGGTTGAGGAGTCCATAAATGATTGCATTGAGGCAACTGTTGAAATAGGCCATAAAGTAGCTGACCACAAATAGCCACTCTGGAATACGTGGAGCCATGACCTCTGGGTCGATGGCTACCACGAGACCGATTAGATTGAGTGGAGCCCAGCAGATAGCAAATAATACGAACACCACAAACATGGTGACGAAGTTGCGCAGGTCGCTGGGTCTCACCCTTGAGCGTTCCTCGCTCTTCACCTTCCTCCTCACCTGTATCACGAGAACCCAAATCCTCAGGTAGCAGAAGGTCACCACCGCGATGGGCACCAGGAAGTGAACCACCACCACCACCACAGTGTAGGAGCTGCTGGCAGTCTGCGTGAAGGTGCAGGAGTAAACACGGGGGTCATAACTTAGCGAACCCACAAAGAAGTTGGGAAGAATGGCGAGAACAGTAAGAGCCCAGATCAGAGCCACTAACATCAGCGTGTTACGGAAGCTGTAGAGACGTCCGTAGGCAAAACTGTGACAGATGTAGCAGTAACGGTTGATGGCGATGCCGGTTATGTTGAAAACTGAGCCGATCACACTCAGGCCCATTAGGAATCCGCTGACTTTACACTGGGTTTCCCCCAGAGACCAGCCGTCGTGGAAGATTGCGTACAAGACCAGCGGGTAGGGATAGAAAGCCACCACCAGGTCAGCGAAGGCCAAACTGACAACAAACACGTTGCCTGTGTGAAATAGAGCGAGAGAAAGAGGGCTTGTTAATAATGTACAAAATATATCTTAATAATAATTTTGGATATTGCTACAAATATACATTCTACTTAAGACATTTACATTCATTTTTACAAATATGATTTTATATAATGCATTATGCATTAAAAAGTGACAAATTACACACACACATTTTTTTTTCTCTGGATTCTTTGATTATTAAAAGTATACATATATTATATTCACAATTATTATAAATTAGCATATCAGAATGATTTTTGAAGAATCATGTAATAACTGGCTGCTGAAAATTCAGGTTTGCCAACATGAGAATAAATTACATTTCGAAATATATTAAAATACAAAACAGGCCTTTAAGTTATAATTTCTCAATATTACAGTGTATCAGTGTACACTGACCCTAACCTTCCCTCATTTTCATTCATTTTGACATGTGTTTATGATTCCTATAAGTACATTTATGTTGACTCTGCATTTGATGTCGCTTTTAATGCCCTGCTTCCCTGCTTTTGCACTTCCAATCATGTTTTATGGCATTTAAATTGAATATACGGCTAAGACAAAGAATGAATCACATCAACTTCAAAAGCATGATCCCCAGGGAGTGTGAAGCCTTTGATTACACTGTGACGGCAGAAAACACATGAAACAATGCGTTCTCTTGTAGCCTCTACCCTCTCCGATTAATCTCATGCCGTCTGCTGTGTTTGACGTTCTGTTATGTCGACCAATCCATTTATTCACTTTCCCATGTTAAACAGTCAACGTTTACAGCCAATTTACAAACAGCTGACAGAGTCATCTAATTAGTCCAGATAGCCCTTCATTCCGTCTTATTGGTTGCAAATATCTGCACAAAGATACATTTGCTACAGATACATTTGTGTTTTTTCAGGAGATCAGAATAATAATAAAAGTGGAAAGAAGTGGAAAGCTTACATATGCAGCTCACATTTTAGCCCCCCCCCCAAAAAAGAAAAAAGGGTGAAATATATGTAGCATAAAATAAAGTTTTATTTTATGAAAAATGTATGCTAAAATCAACATTATGCATTCCAATTAATTTCAATCAAATGCATTTGTTTTGTTTTTTTGGACTAGGTAAAAATAAATAAATTAATAAATTTTAAAAAAAAATACTAGCTAACTAACACAATAAAACACATTAAAAACTTGATAATAACATAATAATAATTGTAAAAAAAAAAAGAAAAATAAGAGTTATCAGTTTTTGCAAATAAACTGTTCATACACACACACACACACACACACACATATATATACATATATTATACACTATATATAACACATACTAATACAGTTTTTTTTTATAAAGCTTTAATGATCTATAACTCATGTAAAAAGCATAAAACATTTGAAGACATAAACATTTGCTTTTTATTATGGTAATGATAAATTAAGGAAATATTTGATTCACTATAATAATTTTGCTTAATGGTGCTAAAACTAATTTTATTTTTTTATGCGCAACGTTTTTTTTTTGCGTGAAATGTTATCTTGATATATTCTTGCCAAATTTGAAGAGACTCACCTTTAAAAGAATAAGAAAAGATTGTATCAAAGTCATGAGTGGTGAACAGTTTCAGTGAGGCAGACATTTTCCTCTCATCGCTTACAGCTTTTAAGACATCCAGACCATTTTAACATTCAGTCAGTGTCTTTCCCCCTCCCAGCCCCAAGCCTCTGGATGAAACGTGAGGGCCATAAACGTACGGACCCCCATTAATCAAATTTTCCAGTTGAAAGTGAAGCAAAACATTTCATTTGGATTCTGTCAGATATGACCAACAGCGATGCATATACAAATAAAAAATGCTTGCTTTTACAAAAAATTAGAAGGGGGAAGCTGTTTTTTTTTTCCTGCCATCCTTTTCAGCAAATGCCAAAAAGTATTCCCAGCACCTCTCAGCATGACATTAGAGAGATCATAACCCAATGTTCTCTTCTGTTCATCACGTTGGCCTTTTAAAAATGATCCAAAAACCTAAAAACTGTTTCAGTCTGTCATGTTGAAACGACACTGACTCTTTTTAGCTATTCCCTTTTTTTCCCTTTTTTCACAGGATAAAGCTAGAGTCTATGAAATTAATAAACACAATAACCCTGAACTATCTGAGCCCAACCTTTCTTCCCTGAGCTTTCTTCTCTTTTCTTTAGACTTTTATCCCCAGCCACTATAATTCAACCAGAGATGAAGCACATTCAAGGTCATAGCTCTGCTCTGTAGATGAATGTATCATGAAATAACGCACAATGTCAGCTGCTATAAATGGCATTTTTGTCTTCACATACTTTATGTGAAGAAACCAACCTGTGTGTATCATGCACACTTTTAAAATCTCTTAAGCCATTTAATGTGTAAACTTCACTGTCTCCTAATCCTCTTACAAAAGGTTATGTTTTAGTAATGCCTTTGGTCATGATAAAAGCTCCTGTTTGAATTCATATTTATTTATTTACCTTTATATAACTCATCTCAGCATATTTAAACTTTATCAAGGGATAATTATGCGGAACATTGATGTGTTTCAGGTAAAGCTAAATAAGTAAACATTGCCCACTGAGTAAGCACTACACTTACAGATATACAATACAGCATAACAATAAAATAAAAAATAATATAGAAATATGATGAACACAGAATTTTCTGCAAGCTCCAACTCACTCTGTCTTACAGTAAATATCAAAATATGACTACTACAAAAGCTGACAATTAGAACCTAATGAGTAATGAGTCTGTGTTTGATTAATGGTGTATTGTCTCTGTGTGTGTGTGTGTGTGTGTGTGTGTGTGTGTGACAGAGGGAGACACAGCAATCTAGTCTGATGTGAATACGTGCATGTGATAGGAATAAAGCCTAGGTTAAGTAAGAATAGAAAGAAATCTAAATTGCCGTTCAGCTGTGCTCATACACTTTTAGGACCATGCAGCAGGGTTTCCACACCTTTTGACATAAAAATGTGATTTTTTCTTTGATTAGTCCATTTGTTTGCAGCTGATGGAGGCTTTCAGGTTTGAGCTTCACTAAAAAATCTATGGAAACCTACAAGATGGAGATTACATCTGATACTCATATTTAAAGAATAGTTCACCCAAAATAGAAAATTTGCGGAAACATTTATTCACCCTTGGGCCCTCCAAGATGTAGAGTAGCTTGTTTCCTCAAATCTTGTTTCAGAACAGATTTGGGGAAATGTAGCATTAGATCACTTGCTCACCAATGGATCATTTACATTTAGTCATTTTGCAGATGCTTAGCGGTTCATCTTAAAGCGACAAAGGAAGTGCTCATAATACCAGCATCTGGCATTGTTCAAATAAGTACAAACTGGAAAGGAAAGGGATAAGTAAAGAGAAACATTTTATTTTTAATTTTTTTTATGATTTAGGATGAAGTCATTTAGTGTCAAAAGAAACAAGATCATCTGCAGTGAATGGGTGCTGTCAGAATGAGAGGCATCATAAATTAATATACTGTGAAGTGAAAAGCTGAAACTTCTGTCGCTTCTAGCCAAAATATCAGAACGTGATCTATAATAATGCCCCCTTTTGTGCATATTTCTCTCCTAATCAGACATCTTTGAGAAAGCAATATTACAAAAATTGATGTTTTCACTTCTTAAAACTGATGTACTGGAATTGTGTGGATTACTTGTGGATTATTATGATGTTTTTATCAGCTGTTCAGACTCTCATTCTGACGGCATTCATTCACTGCAAAAGGATCCAATGGTGAGCAAGTGATGTAATGCTAAATGTTTTACAAACCTCATTACACTGGCCACATGTGAGTACATTTTTTTTTTTTTTTTTAGAAAACTTTCATTTTTAAGTGAACTATTTTCTTTACTAGAATATAAATGTCGCACATAGAAATATGTAGAGGAAGAGTGAGAAAAAAAACGCAAGTAGTTAGTTCCTATTTAAAATAGTAGCAGTTTAATGAAAAACATCACAGAGGAAGCTGGGGAAAAGTTCTGGAGGGAGAACAGAAGGCAAGGGTTCTTATTCCATGTCTAAGGCTCATTAAAAAAGCACTTGAACAGGGTCAGACTGGGTTATGAAACCCTTAGAGTACAATATAAAATGATACGTGCATGCAATGCTCACCTGTCAAAGACATTAAGCGCAAAAAAGAAGAGCTACAGCTGTAAGACACACAGACACTTCTGCTTCAACATGACCGCAAGACAGGTGGCCTTTTTTACTTTTCCTTACGGATCTGGACAACCTTTGCAATTTTGTGAAGCTATGCCAAGCACAATAATGCGTCTTGACCCTGCATTTTTTAAGGATTTCAAAAGAATAAAATTAAATGAGAGTCAGTAAGGTTCACTAGTGGGTCCTTTCATATAAATGAGTGTTTGACCTTTTATTTACAAGAAATTAAACAATACTGGGATTAATTCACTGTATAAAAACTTTTAATCATAAATGTAATAATAAAATGGAACCTTGTGAAAACCAAAAGGTCAGTGTATCTAGAGAATATAGGCAATGTATACAGAAATCCATGCTCATACAAGTCTTAAACTGTTTCATTGCGCTGTCCGTGGTGCTGAAGTCAAACACACTAAATATACAGTACTAACACTCAAAACGTTTTTTAATGTTTTAGTCTGGTTCAAGAATCTTATGCTCATCCAGGCTGTGTTTATTTGTTATCATTTATGTTATCAAATGTTATCATTTAAAATAAGTGGTTTTCATTTAAATATACTCTGAAATGTAATTCATTCCTGTGTTGAAAAAGTAGAATTTTCAGCATCATTAGTTTTTGGTGTCATTTGCTAATTTGCTGCTCAAGAAACTTATTTATTTTATCAGATAACTTATATACAGTGCCCTCCTCTAAAATTGGCACCCTTGGTAAATCTGAGCAAAGGTGGCTGTGAAAATAAATCTGCATTGTTTATCCTTTTGATCTTTCATT
>JAUMHG010000050.1:8026917-8043942 GCA_032359395.1 Enteromius anoplus
AAGAAAAATTATCCTCGCTCATCCAAAAACAATCTCCAGCATGTTCAGTTGTCAGACAGGACTGGAACTACAAATAGTTTCTATGATCAGATGAAAGAAAAAAAAAATTGCTTTTTAGCAGCAAACTCTCAAGCTGGGTTTGGTGAACACAGGGATAAAAAGTACTCCATGTGTACAATGAAATATACTGCTGTGTAATGTTGTAGGCCAGTATTTCTGCTGGAGGTCCTGGACATCTTGTTTAGACACATGGCATCACGGATTCTATCAAATACAACAGATTATAAAGGGCCATGGTTGGGTCTTTCACTGGAACAATAATCCAAACACAAACATCAAAATAAACACAAGAATTATAACTGAGCACAAAATGAAGCTTTTGCAATGGCTGGCCCAGTCCTTTGACCTGGACCCTGCAGAAAATGAGTGAGGTGAACTAAAGAGGAAAAGCACCATCATGGAGCTTGTTTTCTGAAGGATCTGGAGAGACTCTGGATGACGGAGTAGTCTCTTTTCTCTTATCAGGTGTTCTCCAAACTCAGGCATTACAGGAGAAGTTGTGTGAAATTCTAAAAGTCTTTGCTGTCATGTTTAACAGAATTGAATGCATTTTTTCTGAATAATATTTCTTTTAAATATATATATCTAACTGACCCCAAAAGGAAATGTAGTGTATTATTTCAGATGCAGGAAAGTAAGCTAATTGGAAGAAAAAGGTGAGAAGGATTGACCTGTGCTCTAACTTGTTTCATTTTCCTCTCATTAAACCCAAAAAGAATACTAACTTTGAATGAGTTTGGCCAAAATAAAACTTCTTGGTCTTTCAGAGAGTGAAAGGTGATCCGTGTGTAATTATAAGAAATTAAACCTCTGATGGAAGCCCTTGTTCTTGCTGAGTGTGGCTTATGGTTCACTTCCGAGCTCAATTCCACTTAAGTTCAAAAAGTGTAATTACTAATGGAGGAGGATGACCTTGGGGAACTTCACACACAGCCTAATTTATGTGCTCATTAGCACCGCATCAGGGCTGGTACTCATAATTGATAAAAGCTGATAGCACATGGAGACCCCTCGACAGCATATGATGAAAGATTAAGACAGACTCAGAAAGTGTTACAGAAAATGAATTTAGAGTCTTGTTGTTGACACAATATAACTGATATTGATTATATTATTGATATGTTTGGTTTGTTACTATTTACACACATTATGATATGTGACCCTGGACCACAAAACCAGTCTTAAGTCACTGGGGTGTATTTGTAGCAATATCCAAAATAACAAAAAAATTTATTTTTATTTTTTGCCAAAAATCATTAGGATAGTAAGTAAAGATCGTGTTTCATGAAGGTATGTATTTGATTAGTAATATATGCATTGATTAGATCTTCATGTGAGAACTTTAAAGGTGATTTTCTGAGCATTTAGATTTGTTTTTGTACCCTCAGATTCCAGATTTTTATATAGTTGTATCTCAGTCAAATATTCCCCTCTCCATCCATCAATGGATGGATAAGGGCTTTCCATTGATCATACATCAATGGGAAGCTTATTTATTCAGCTTTCAGGTCATGTATAAATCGTAATTTTGGAAAATTAACACTTACGACTGGTTTTGTTGTCCAGGGTCACATATGTTCATCATGACTGATATTAAAGTAATAAACACAGGATGAGGCATGATTCAGAGAAGATAAAAACCTGGATTACCTACAGTGTTCATCTTTCGTATGTATAATACATTAAAAATAAAAAAGATAAAACGATAAAAAGATAAATATATGTAAATAAAACAAAAAATATTTTTTCTAAAACATTGTTTCCATTTATTTAAGTGGGAGCGTTCTATAGAAAAAAATTAATATTGGCTCATTGCTGTGTTTGAACAAGACTGATCTTCTTTATTAATCAAAGGTTACTTCCTGATTCAATGACCTGTCTTTGATCACAACCTTTTATCACCTCAAAGGTTTTTTATCAGTGAAAAGCTTAGCATCAAAAGTGTAGTTATGTTTAAAGTATAAACCTTGATCCTGAAAGGTTAAAGCACTTATCGATATTAACCCAGTTGCGTATTATACTCACTCAGGCAGTTAAATTTTTTATACATATATTACAACATGCAGCAGGGTGAAGGACTTGGGTCAAGGCACATTACTGAGGAACCACTTTTCTGTTCCTTTGGAGTGATATATTCACAAGGTCATTTCATACTAGGTAAAATATGGAAATCACATTATAAGGCTTTTGCAACTTTTGGGATATGCAGATGAGGATGGTGACATGTTTTTTTGTTGTATTTTTACGGATTGTAAATTGTGGCAGGGGTCAAGTCCTTGGAGATATGAGAAATAGAAATGATGAAAAAATGGACTGAGGCCCAAATACAGCGGCACCGAGGGCTAATCTTAATTGGTACCCGGAAGCATGCACTCTCAGTAGCACCAAATGACAAGCACTAGTATTGTGCCCTTGAGCCATGGCCACTGCCAATGCAGCTTCATACAGCTGCACTCTCCCTCCAATAGATGGAAATGTCCTGTAATACCATTACAACAAGCTGCTTATTTAATGACCCAGTAATTAAATATTTTTATTTACATGAACAAGCATGAAAAACTACAGGGGTACTCTTATAAACGTGCATTGACGTGGGGGTCAAGTTGCTGTCTATGCATATTGGGGGACAAAAGAATATAACACTTTATTTTAAGGTGTCCATAAAACCTAGTAAGTACGTAGTAGTAGCTGTTGCACTAACCTAAAACAAAACATACTGTCCATGTAACTAAGTTATGGAACAGTTTGTAATTATGTAGGTGTAACAGGCTGCTACTGTTAAGCATTTGTTACAGACCGAGTCTGTTACACAGCTATTTATGTAACCAAAAGTTTGTCACATACTGTATGCAGACTTTATAACACGTAATTATAAATTCAAGCACACAGACATAAACTACTCAAAATAAAATACATCGACTCGGCCTGTACAATGTGTAACAGTAGCTGCCTGTTACATCTACGTAATTATACAAACTCTAATCACAGGCTATTCCATAACTTTAAAAATTAGGTAAGTACTCTGTATTAAGACACCTTAAAATAAAGGGTCAACAAAATATCTTAATTTGTTTTTCAAAGATGAACAGGGGGTTGGAACAGCATGAGGGAGAGTAATTCATTACAGAATTTAAATTTGTACTCATGATATATGTATCAAAAGCTTGGCCTTTCTGCTCTGAAATTTTTGCTTTCCTTTCAAAGTATAACTGCTGCTTGAGTTTCACGTCATTCTGCCAACACAAATCTAAAAAGACTATACCCCACCTGTATGAAACCACCCCAGCTTATCAGTAATCAGTCAGCCCACTCTGAACATCAGTGTTCCTTCCAGGAAAACACTATTACATCATTCAGCCACATTAAATAAAAAACAGTATCCTCGTTGAAGGCCTCCGTCAAAATGTCAACATGTTGACTCCTTCAAAGCGAATCAGATGAGTCATGAAGTAATGTAAATAAAATGTCTCAGATTGTGTTATGTAACAGCAGCATAAACGTCACAAAGGTTCAACTTAGATGAAAGCTTTGGTAGGATGATATATGTTACATTCAGTTTGCATATTTTTTCTTCTCTTTTTTCTGAACAGTGTGGATTTTTATTTCATGCCGATGCTGAAGTAAAGCTTTAAAGGGTTTAAAATGCTAGAGGCGTACAATCTTTGATCAGATCAAAATTGGGGTTCATGAATTTCAGATTGTGCGCCCCAGCCCGCAATTCCCAATGATCAAATGATTCAGTCCAGAGCTTTGCATTATTATCACTGGTTGTAGGGTTTAGAACGATGGATTTCATTAAACTAAAGTGATCAGATATTGCCTCAAAGTACGCATACGTAAACGGATCTCAAAAACTACGCCACGCAGTGATTTTTTTATAAAAAAAAAATTTTGCTGGGTCTAAAGTTAGTGAAATCAGGAAACATCGGTTTGAAGATGGTGATGTCCAGGGTTTTTCTGTTTTATCTCGTGCCAAGGTACAGTCAGCATGCAGCATGTAAAAGAGAACGTTTGCCTAGAAAGCAAAGTAAAGAGCTACGAAACCCTTCAGATTCAATTTAGTTCAGTTCAATTTAACATGCTTTGCTATGACTGCATTTTTTGGTGTTTCCACAAAAATTTGGTTGAAAGAGGGAGACAAAGCATTTTAAAAAGTATTGCGACGTATCCAGGGCAACTTTTACTGTCACTGCAACTATGCACCTGCAAGACCTTTGGTTTAAAGTGTCTTTTGAATGATACATCCTGAGACAACAACATCATGGTCCACTGAGAATCAGGGACGCGCATGTGTTAAATTGGACGGAAACAGAAAGGGTGGACATATTTTTGTTTCATGCATTCAAATCCAAGCATCTTTCGAAAAGTTTAAAAGGGGCTGCCATCCTAAGAACAGACAGGTGGAGACAAACAGTTACTGCTGTGAACCTATCATCGAGTAAACCTGAAAGCAAAGCCGAATATCTGTCTTCTATTTGAACCTGTGGAAAAGCGAAACAAGAACTGAATACAAACGGTTCAGTAGAGATTTTCTTTTTATATACCTGTTAAATTTCAAATGACTCCCTGGGCAATGACATTTGCTGGTACATGACTGAGGGAAAGACTGGAAGGGGGAAAAAGAAAAGTGAAGGAATGAATAAAGGACACCAGCAAAGTTCTATTACAGTGGTGAATTCACTCGTGACAGGCTCACCTGGTGACACTGTAGCTCAACAGGGCTGATGGATTGAAGAGAATTATGAGATATTCTAAACCTTTTGGTAAAACAAGTCGAATTCAATAAGGGATTTACAAGCACTTTTCACGGGGGTGTAATAGAAAAAAAAATCACTTAACATTTACTTTGTCATTCATGTGAATCTCATACAGCAACGTTCAAAAGGTCAGGGCGTTTTTGTAACGCTTTAGAAAGAATCTCTTACGCTCGTAGTGGCTGCACTTATATGATCAAAAAATGTCATAAAGTATAATTACAATTTAAAATAACTGTTTTCATCCTGTTATGTTTAAGCTGAATTTTCAGCATCATTACTCACACGATCCTTCAGAAATCATTTTAATATGCCAATTTGATGCTCAAAAATTATTTCTTCATATTATCATAAAACCAAGTGTGCTGGTTAATATTTTTGTACAGCAAGCCATGATAATTTTTTCTTTATATCTTCGTGAACATAAAATGTACTTCTATGAATGTTTCTATTGAAAAAGACATTGAAGAAACGTATAAAAAAATTAAATGTATCCTTACATTGAAATAAAAATATGAATCTAGTAAAAAATCTTCCTGAACACAAACGTTCCGAAAGTAGAAAATATTTTACTCATTTTTAAGATAAAAATGAGTTATCAAATATTTAATATTAGCTAAAAATGTTTGCGACTTTAAATTACTTCACGGCTGTTGCTATGTCTCTAGGTCCGGTGTGACTTCTGACATACAGTAAAAAGTCAATGTATTAATAAATATTCCAAATATGTCTTCCTTTCTCTGACTAATGCTTTAAGCAAATCTTGTTTATTCGAGAAATGTGACATCATATATAGCAATGGAAATAGCAATAGATTCTGTAATATTTTGTGGACTAAAAACAATCTATGCTGTCCTGAAATTTTTGGTGATAATCCAACCAAAAAAAGATTATTTATGTAAGTCTGGTACACCATTTGATAAATGCAATTTAAACTCATGTATATTCTTTTTTTTCAAGTTATAAAGCTCAAAATGTACTGCATAACAGAAATGACCCTACTATTTTGAAAACAGTAGAACAAGAGTAAGGTTGAGTTGTTGCTTTCAAGAAAAATCTCAGAAAGCTCAGCACATCCTCTGCTACATTATGATGCATTTAAAATCCTTGGTATTGACTTTCTTTAAAGTGCCTAAAAATCCTTGTGTTGCTTGTCTCAAAGTAGACCTTAGCCACGTTACGCTGTGATGCATCTGGAAACAGTTTTACTGCCCTGTGAGGAGGGTCTCTAGGCACTACATAACAGCAGGTGGGCTGTTCTCTCTCTCTGAGCACTGTTCACACACACTTTGGTCCGCAATGTGCATCAAATACACAGCTCTCCAACCCAAACCCACTTCCTAACGGAATTGCTCAAGGTTCCTACATGACAGTTACATAAGTTTCTTGTAAATGATTGCAAAGCATTCAAGGCATAAATAGAAAGGATTTGGGTTTGATTGACTGATCCATTGCTGTCCATGGTGCTGAACTGCATTATCTTCATGCTTGTCTCTTGTAGCCGACAACTAATGTTGCTAGTGCCAGTCTATCTTTGAATGCCTCTGTTCTTCCTCTAAATGTCAGACAAACAAACACACATCCGTTTTGCTATTGGTGTTTCTTTTTTTTTGGGGTGTCCCTGAGTGTGTCTGTTTGCGTGACAGGCAGAGGTGTTTTCACAGTTGAGCAGGACATGAACACCCTGGCAGTTGGTGAGGAAAGCAGTTCACTTTCACGAGGCTCAAAAGCTTAGAATCAAGGAGAAATTCAAAATCACACACTCAAAGAGAGAGGGAGAAAGAGAGAGCGAAAGCAGATATACACCTTATATGGGAAGCACCACAGATGCTGAAAGGCTTTGACAACTCTGCGGATGGACACTGACCCGATTTAAGTTTAATCATGCATAGCCCCGAGGCTGAGAGAACAGCAAGAGTGCACAAAATTCCCCTCGAACACAAACAGAACACGAATCAAAGAATATTTCTTTAAAGGCTTCTTAAAGCAATAGTTTACTCATAAATGAAAAACATCCAACTTTATGTTGCATCAAACGGATGACTTTCTATTTTTTGTTGACAGCAAAAACAGGCTTTTAGAATATTTAAAGTGACCAGGAACAGTATGTTGCTTTAAACGTTAAGAAATCTTTTGCTGTAAGTTATAATACTTTGAGACAATGCCAGGATGAGTTCATCTAAACCTTCAGCTAATGCCATGCCAGTCACAGTCATCATTACCAATCGCTAATCTTCTCCAAAGGCTTGGCTTCATGCCGACTTATGTTTTATTTTATCTGCAAAATTACGACACTTCCCAAATCACAGAGCAGAGACACTCAGTCTGTCTTCACTCATTTTTTATGGTCTCCTGTGGTTTACAATGCCATTTTCACCATACACACATCACTGCACACAAACACGTGCCGACGGTCTCGCTGACCACTGTAACGTCCATACTCATGTGGCACAGCATGGCCTGCCAGTAATCTGACAGCAGAAGGACTTGGCATTCACCCCCCTTTCTAGAAACGCTATTACATAACCACACAGGGGACACTGCAAGGGAGAGGGGCCAACGGACAACGATACTCCAGAAGCCCTGGCTGCAACGTGCTTTCAACTGACAGCTGAAAGAAATAATTCACCCAAACTTTTGCTGAAAATATATTCACTTCCAGGGGAAACAGGAAAAAGATTTGGAAAAATGTAACATTACATCAATTGCACACCAATGGATCCTATATATTGAATGGTTGCCGTCAGAATAAGCAGCCAATTATCAACCTGTGATGCAAAAAGCTGTGTTTTTATCCATAATCCACAATAAAATTCTATCCCCTGTTGTTCTCTCAATATCCACTAACATTTTTGTTTAGAACTGTTTTCAGTTGAAATCAGTGCCAAAAGCAATGGTTTTGAAGATGAAACTGTCTTATTAATGAATTTGTTTAGTAAAACATACAGGCTTTCAATTTATGTTGATTAGATGTGAATTGTTGTGCTGTTTGGACTATCATTCTGCTGAGTAATAAATGTAATGCTAATTTGTGACCATGGACCAGAAAACCAGCCATAAGGGTCAATTTTAATAAGCTTAGAAAAAATAAACTTTCCATTGATGTATGGTTTGCTGTATGATAGGATAATAACTGGCCGAGATAAAACTAGTTTGTTTAAAAATGGAATCTGAGGGTGCAAAAAAATCTAAATACTGAGAAATTTGTTTTGTAAAGTTCTCCAAATGAAGTTCTTAGCAATGCATATTACTAATAACATCATTAGTTTTAAAACTAATTGGATATTTACTATCTTCAAGGAGCGTGATTTTACAAAAACAACCAAAAACAATAATTATGAACCATACAAATGAATTATTGGCTACTGTTGCATAATTCCCATGCTACTTATGATACTTTTTTTTGGTCCAGGTCACATTTCTCCAAATCTAACTGGTTGAGCAAACAAACTCATATTAAATGGCCTGAAGATGGATACATTTTCAGCCAATTTGAATTTCTAGATGAACTACTCAAATGTGAACTCAGCATGGTAGTCTGACTAATAAAGCATGGCATCTGTTCTACATAACATAAACAGAGAAGCAAAAGACTTAGAGAGAAGAGTCTTTTTATACAGTCTCTTTCATACCCACCCTCTCATCAGAATGTGCTTCGTTATCGTAAAAGACTGGGATTTTTACAAGTCATAAATCTTTTATATGCGCGCTTCACACCAGGTGATTATGCGGTGAATCTGCAAACAGGATTCTGGGAATACACTATTTTACTTCAGAAAACACTTGTTTGGGGAACAAGGCTTTCAGTTCCTGTCGTTTCTCAGCTATCTGACCTTGTTAGTTCACACGGCGCACACCGCTAAAGATCTATGTGGAGTTCCTCACTGCTTTAATGCTCCTTTGGTTGTTAGTGACAGTGTTATTTCTTGCGTGAGATGCTTGATTGGACCTGGTAATGACAAAGGGCTGAAAGACGAAGGAATAAATTCTCCTCCTTCACAGAAAATTCACTCAGACGAATGGCGAGAAGACAGAGGCATTTGCCACAGCCATCGCAGGGGGGCAAACCATGCACAAAATCTGACAGCGTTCACACTCAATCTAATGAGCCACTGATGCCACCTCCGTGTGCTCGATTTGCTTTGGAGGGGGAAGACAGAGAGAGAGTCAGGAGTGTCTATCAGACAGAGGGTGATATAAGATTGCGAGTGCGCCTTTGAAGCAGACAGGTCTGGCTCTTGCTCAATGCGAAAAAGCATGAGCTTTGAAGTGTGCTCTTGTGTGAGTGCTCTCCACGCTTACGTCCCTGCAGATGCACAAACTGTCAAGGGGTTTTGAATGCAGTCCCACTCAATTGCATCAGCGGTGTGTGGAACGACCCCACAAACATGCGTACACATATTGTCACAGGCACTGAAAGAGATGAAATCTGTCTCTCCACTGAATCCCTCAGGGTCACACATCACAAGTACATCCATGGTGTGACCTCTTAGTTCAACAGTTGTTCCCAAAAACACTTTTAAGGCAGGATTATGTGTGAAAACACAATGTGTTGTTAGGGGTCATACGGATTGGGTAATTGGATTTAACATCAATTTAAAACATCAAACACGTCCATTTACAATTAAATAAAGGGTCTAATAAGGCTCAGGAGGGTGCCAGATTTTCAGTGATGTACTCGTCCAGTTATGCCAAACTACAGTCAAAAGTCTTTGAAGCCCATACTGCTGAGAGCGATAAGACGCTGTAAATTTTTCATGACATGGTCAAGGTGAAGTGAACTTAACACTACCTAAAGCTCAGACTTAAAAAATGCTGAAACAAGGAGTTTCTCAACAAAAACTTACTTGTGAGTGACAAAAATATTGATATGCTTGCTGGAAGCCTCCGTTTCTTTATGCATGAGCGTATTCAGTACTAAAATGTTGCATTTTAACTAAAACAAACTTTGAGCTGTTCATTAAATTGCCTACTTTAAAAAAAGGCTGACTTGGTTGAAATGGTTCCTTCGGATGTTTGCAAATTTCAAGACTTTTTCTTGTTATTGCTATAAAAGTATCCTTGTTATTGCTATAAAGTACGCTATGATGTTGGTAAACATGTCAATAAGTCAAAAGTGAGATAAATAGTTACATTTACAAGTTAACATTTAGCTCAAATATATATATTTATATAATTTACACCTCAGAAAGCTTGTCAAATAAGATTATTGAGATTATAAGTAAAGGGGAAACAAGTCGACGAATTACTTAATTCATTACATTATTCATTATCTGTATACCCAATCAACACTCGTCTAATGGCACGTAAATCGCCATCAATGAACAGCGCGCCAATATGTAGTGCACTTAGCCCAGAAAGATAAACGAAAGCTCACCAGCATTTCTCAGTTTCCGATTCCTGAACACCGAAATTATGACTAACAGGTTACCCAAAACATCCACCACAGTGGTGAAGATCAGCACGCTGGCCAGCACCGCTATTGCCCAGGCGGGGCGCGCGCTCGAACCCAACGCGCGACCGACGTGCCCCAAATCTGTGCTGTTCCTCAAAAAAGCGATATTGTCTGGCATCCCGGACCAACTTGTTCTCTGGGGTTTGGTTTGCTAAAAGTTATTCACGCGACCTGTGGAAGTAAAGAGAAAGAAACTGAATAACTTACTGCGCATGTTAAACAAAAATCGTTTTTACTAGTGTATGATTTATTTACATTTGTATTTTCCATACTTGTAAAAAGCGAGTCATTCCAGTAAGCTTTTCAGCAGAAGTTGTGAACAGTTGAGCCGTAAATCTCTGCCTGATCCCCGCTCCTCTCATCCTTCTCTCCAGAAATACGAGATAGAGTCCGTCTCAACATCTTTTTAGCACCTCAAACTCTTTTCTGTCTTGTAGTTGAGTTGTTTGTCTAGCGCGAATGTTCAGCTTGCTTCCCCCTGACCTTAAAACTGCTAAGAAACCGGAGAGTCTTGGCGCCGTGTTGCCCCATGGCGACGGTTACGTTCGCTCCAAGTTATTTTTTTAAAGCAGCTGCTCGGAATTGTGAATCCAGCGCGTGATCGGAGGGGAATCTGGTCAGATGATTGGCTCGCGCTCAGAGCACAGACAAATCACACACTGCTCAGCGCATCTTTTATTTGCCCGGGAGTTGTCATAACAACCCATGAGCGCCTCCAAACTGAAGCACAAGGGTGGATGTGCTTACGCCCCGTGTGTGTGTGTGTGTGCAATATATGTGTATAAAAGGTGTGTTTTTTCAGTTAACAAAAGTCCACTACATTTGCTCACATTTAAAAGAAATTAGGTTTTGAGGATTGTTGTCAACAAGAAATGAACACCATGGAGTTAGTTTTTTTTTTTTTTTTTTTTTTCTGGAAGTGAATTAACTTGTATTATCCACAAAAGGATTAAAATACTGCCACGTGACAATTAGTTAATCCACAGAAATTGTTTATTTTGGTAATCTTCATCAAGATCATTTGTTTCCACTCTGGAATTGAAGTTTGACGTGTAACCTAATGTAAATAAGAAATAAAGTGAATTTGTTCATTTTTAATCTTCTGAGTATGTAATCATTAGACTATTTTAGAAAGGAACTTTCAAAAGATGAAAAAGAGTAATTAAAGAGTATTAATAAAAAATGTTACTGAACAAGTATTTAAAAATGCTATTATTTAATCTTTTTACAGGTACAAGGTTTTTGGAATCTGATTAAATAATCCAGATGTACTCAGTTACTGCCAAGCTCTGGTCATTGCATGGATGGGTAAACATGTATTTAAGTAGGGTAGACAGAAAAAAAATTGCATGTCAAAATAGCATACATCTCTAGTCTAAAACTACTTTCTATCAAATCAATAAAATCAGTTCTGAATGAAAAAAAAACTACTGAACGGAGAGTTGCTGAATGTTGTCTGCTAAAATGTCAATGACAATATATATTATATTAAATAACACTAGAAAAGTTACAACAGTAATTAACATTTAGAAAACTAAAAACTGAACTCACATCTCTTTTTCTTTGTTTTTTACCTGTAGTCAATTACATGGGGGTTAAAGTTACTTTTGTAACTATAGCAACAGCAAGGCAGGTGCATAGTCTTTGATAATCATCATTAGTTGATTGAAAAAGCATGTTTCAGACATGTTGGTGGAAATATCAAAGAGTGAGAAGCTTGCTGAATTCTATTATTCAAGAACGAGGTGCATTATATTGTTAAATAATTTTGGTAATGAATAACAGTGATCTAATATCTATTCTATTCTACACCCAAAACCAGTTTTGTACTCTTTTACGTTTGTGCTACTTTACATGTAAAGTCATTTTGTATTTCGTAGACTTGTTAAAGACAATGTCAGGTCTAATTTACTCTTAAGCAAAGACGTCAACTGAGGAGCAGTTGAGAAATATTTATTGTGAGGTGGACAGCCACATAAGAGGGAAATCACCAAACATAAATAAAAATCACAACATTTACAAGAATCCTCCCACCACCTCAGTTCTTACCTCACCCACGAAAGGCTATGCCCAAGAGTGCTACAGGGATGATTTATTTTTACAATATAAAACATCCAAAAAAACCTGATGGAAGGTTTGCAGTTAACGCAAGCTCAAAATATGTTTACGGTAACTGTTCTGGGTTTTTTAGATCACTTTTGTTGAAAAAGGTAATTGCTAACAAGTGTTTTAATAAGACTAGAGAGAATAGACTTTTAAATTTCATCATGTCAACCAGGTAAACGACTAGTCACTCGTGCATTTTTAAAGATTTACATGTTTATGATTACGCTTTTGAAAACTATGTTAACTTAGACATTCAAGGAAAATGTTTGCTTTTTTTTTATAAAGACTGAACGAGTTTGTAAAGAGCAATTGTATTTAGGCTTTAAAATTCTTAAGTTGTGTTCATTTGTGAAGATTGTCATGATAAACAAAATGTAAAAATCAGACTAGCTTATTTTCTGCATTTTTACCTGAGGAAACCAGGGTAATGCTAACTTCCAGTTTAGCCTACAAAATTACGTCATGACTGCGGCGCTCTATTGGTTCTCAAGAGCTGCCTCGCCAACCAATGTCGAACACTGCAGGATCCCAACGACACGCTGTGTTTGTCATCACAGAATATGATTTCCCTCTATTCCACTGAAAAATAAACACACTAGGAAGCCAAAAAATAGCAATAAAGTATTGCATTATGTGTATGATGTTTTAAAAAAACACTACGTGAAATAGCTTTTTCAAATAATGTTATTAACTGAAATCAAACAATGAAAGTGAAATTGCAATATAAAATGGCAACACAGTCTCATAGCAAATTGCTGGTTTATTTGGTCTGATTACATCCCACAGCATGTCAGGTTCATGTGTGGGTTTAGAGGTGGACCTTAGTGCTTACATTTAATCTTTTTCATATAATAATCATTTTCGTACAAAAATTGCATGAATTCTTAAAACGGACAGCTCCTAAAAATTAAAGGTGGCCGAAACAAAACTAAATTGTCTTTATAAAACACATCGAATAAATTGGGACACGACACAATCTAGTCACCAATGAATAGAGATGTCAAAGATTGTGTTTACACCAAGACGGTTCAAGAGAAAGTGCAACATGCAACATGGAGCCTTGCTTAAACAAGTCAAAAGCTCCAATTTCCACGGAAACAGTCAGAATCCCGAAATTAGTATTGGGAACTTAATATGCACAGTGGCTGGACCAAACTAAAAAATACGCAATTCATGTGAGATTTTGTTGCCGATTTGTAAATATCTCATGTTAAGGTGAGTCTGGCCAGCAGTTTTAGAAATTTCGTTACATGCCCATATTCCCCATTGCTAGTCTTGAATGTCCAAATTACTGTAGCTTCCCGAAGTTACTGTACAGTACATATGGCCGCCAAGTGAAGTGCCTTTCTTTGAGTGTGCCTTTTCTTTTGATGTCCACAGAATTGTTGATTTCTAGCAATTTCTGGAAGATTATTGGTAAATAGCGTGTTTCTACTTTGACAGCTATAAAAAAAAATTTAAATGCTTTCTTACTTAACAAATTGCAAGTACTTTATTATAGTAGATGCTGTACCAGTGACAAATGTTTTAAAATTTGTACTTTTATCAGTGATCCAGGTTCTCCACCTCCAGAGGCCTTGCACCAGCCAAGCAGCTGCTATTTGCAACATATTTGGGTCGAATCGTACTTAGCTGTTATTTAATCAGTATAGAAAATCACTGACAGGCAGGACAGTTTGACATGGCAAAAGAATTATATTTTCCTCTGCCCTTCTTCAACCCTTCAGAGTTCAGTAATACTGGACGGAATCATGTATAATTACTCCGCATTGATCTAAGCCTTCTCACCCATGGACTCTCGGGTCTGTTGAAAATATCCTCAGGGTATTTTTCTTCATTCCCACTACAAAGTAGCATAAAGACTTGAATTGAGACAGCTTGGCAAGTGGTATATTCAAAGAAAATGTGGGAAGCTAGAAGATTGTCTGAACTGTGCTATACCCTTCAGTTTTCACAAGCTGTTAAAATAGAAAAAACAAGGCAGCTCTTATGTATGAAATTTGCTGGCATAACACATGAAGCAATTGTTAGTGCTGTGTTTGCAACAGTGCCGTGCCTTTTAACTCACCACAAGCATCTGTTGGAGACTTTTTCACACTGTAATATATTAATTAAGCATTTTATCGCAAGACCAAGGGTTGGCTGCTCTACCTGTGTTTTTCTTTTTTTTTCGTATAATCATCAGTTGTTTTTAAGCACAACCCCTAGAGACTGAGAAAATGCATTGGATAATAGGAATGATTAAACTCAGTGTTCTCAAGCCGAATCACACGGGTACATGGATCTCCATCACTGCAGGAGATCAGTTTAATGAGAAGACTGCTATCTGTAGAGGACTTAAACACAAGAGCAGAAAACATGTGCTCTGATCCCATTTACACTAATCAAAAAAGAAAGACAGAAAGATTTTTTTTCCAAAGAGAATTTTATATCTCGCCATTAAAAGGCTGTTTTAAATGCATGCACAGAAGCTGCTCACACACTACGCTGCTTTTTAATTTCAATGTTTCATTTTTTTTGTGCTTTTCTATTGTTTTCTATGTAAACATGCACCAGATGGACACATCTTACCATTTACCATCTGACCATCTTTTGTACCAACTTGCGCATGACAGCATTCTGTAAGCATAGTGTTCAAATGAAAATCTTTTTAAATTCCACTTCCCTGCGTTTTGCGTTCAACTATGCAGCTTTTCGTTTGATAGCAACGTCTCTATGCAAATACATTTACATTTTTGCATGTTAAGTTAAAAGTTCAACTTTTAAAAAATGTGTCTCTGAACGTTGGGATTTAAAATGCTAGTCGGACATGTTTGATTGTGCTCACAGTGCTTTAACATTTTCCCATTCCACTGCAATGTGCCTTACATTTACCTTAAAATGCAAAAATTCTGTGCATAAACGAGCCTTTATACTCCAAGTGTTTTAGAATTTTTCACCAAACTGTAAGGCAAATGAATTGTCACCATCAGCAAACAAACCAGTCCGGATGGGAAATTGGTGTCACAGTCTGAATCCTTGCGTTGTGCAGTTATTTTTTCCTATATGAATCCAGAACCCAAACCTAACTGTTAAGACCAAGTCAGGACAACTGCTTTGTGAAAGGTAATGGGGCTGCTATTCCTTTTTGCTCCACAATCTCCAGTTTTTTTTGTCAAAAGTGCTGTTCATTTTCATTTGAACAAACAAGTGAATGCGTACATCCTGTTATAGAACAGGCCTGGGCTTTACTGGACCTGTTTTGTCAGTTAATGTGTAACACTGACTGCAAGCTCTGTGCTAGTGAGAAATTAAATACGCATAAAACGAACTTGCAAATATGATTATGCCTGGATTAGGTAATTGCCATGTATACTTTGGTGATTTAAGGACATCATGGAGTCGTTTGGATTCATTTGAAAAGGTGCAAGTTATTTACAAGCTGGAACATGGCTCCAAGCTAAAAGCCTATCAGACAGAAAGAGCAACGCAAAGAATAACAGAACAACAAACTAGCCTCAAGGGTACCTTATTCAACTTTATTTTGACGAGGTGCTCTTTTTATTTGACTGTGGAATTATTCATGATCTGATGATAATTTGAAACAAATAGATGTTATGCAACACTTAGTTTTTGGCAAAGAGAATGCCATTTCCCAGAATGTAGCTTAAAAAATGATCATTATCTTAGCACAGCAAGTCAGATTGGTTAGTGCTTTTTTTAACGAGCAAGTCATTGAATAGTTAATTCAACAGGGCCCATTTATAAACACACAGACATAATAGTTGAGACTTAGACATAGCTTCGCTTCAAACTGTTATGAAAATATGTTTTGAGATTGTAAACCCAAATGGGTTGCAGCAATAGCGATAACTGTATTTTACTGATTATTGAACTGATATTACACTAAACATGTTTGTTATGAACCTCATTGTAATGTTAATGAATTTGATGTATTCTAAGAGAGCCAAACCATCTTTTTTATTCAGGCTTTCCCCACAATCTTCTGTCACTCTCTGCAAGCTTATGTTGCTCTGTATGCAAGATGAGCTTGCAGCAAGAAACTAGCAATGTCAAGTGTGCCACCCTCAAAACCAGGCCAAATACATCCTATATATCCTACTGTACAGACCCAGATTACAGACATCTCATTAGCCAGCTGTGCATAGGCATCTGCTGTGTTATACTGTAGAGAAACCTAAAACTGTGGTTTACACTTCCTGGAATGGAATTGGAACTGCATGAAGCTGAAAGGAAATGGAATTGGAATTAAATTGGAATTAGAGCAAGTGGAATTCAATTCCGAAAGAATTCCACTGAATTCTGTTTATTGCTGAGCATTCATTTGTCATGGCATTTAAAGACATAGATTTAAAGACATACAACTTTATTTATGATGATTTACAAATATCAAGCAATGTAAGAAATAAAGTTGATCAAATGCAAGTAAATAAAAATGAGAACAGTACATTATGAATTCATAATTGAATGACAGTGGTGATAAATTTCTGAATACATTTAATATATGATTACCAAATGTTTGGGTCTTGATTTAAATTTTATGTAATTCAATTACATGGTGAAATTTTAACATAAACAAATCAAATACACTTAATGTTATTCAAATGCATCAGTGTAGAAACACATGAACACTGAGCAGTGTGGAGACTT
>JAUMHG010000050.1:8044042-8063566 GCA_032359395.1 Enteromius anoplus
ATGTATGTCCTTAAATGCAATGACAAATAAATGCTCAGCAATAAACAGAATTCAGTGGAATTCTTCCTGAATTGAATCCCACTTCCTGTAATTCCAATTCAATTCCAATTCTTTTTCCTTTAATTGTTGTTTAATTCCAATTCCAATTCCATTTCCTTCTTTGAATTTGAATTGTTGTGTTCATTCCTAAATTGACACCAACCCTGATGGTTTCAACACTATTACTATAATAAACCATGGTTAATTTTCATAAGGGATGCAGCCAGAGGCTGCCAGCGCGAAACAACTGAATCTCTGAATCCTTCTGCTCAGCCAGCTCTAACAATTATAATTGACCTACCAATATAAGCATATTCACATTGAAGTTTCCTAAAGTTTTGTTGTCTGAAATGTAGGATAAACTTTTCTCAATTATACCCTCATAACGTGAACAATTTCCCCATTTAAACAGTCTGGGAAGATTTTCTCTAAAGCTACATGTGTCAGCAAAAGACAAAAAGGGAGAATTTGGCACAACTGAGTGCTCTGTAAACATGCTTCTGTTGTTGGTACGTTTCTGTTTCTGGTGCGTGGTGTTATAAGCTTGTGACGTATACCAGCAGCATCTGTTCCAAAGCGGTGTGTTTAACATCCACGGTGCCAGAGCACGAGTGTGTGTCTGTATGTGTGTCCGTCTGGAGGCAAAGGCAGATGTTTTGCGTGGAGATGAGGCCTGGTTAGTGTGTCTAATCTGGGTATTATTCAGTAGACTGTGTGGGTATAATCACCCCTAACTCTCTCATGTCTCTGAGCAGAAACAGGGGAACGTTAATCCAGCATCTCTCCCCCACTCCTTATATAACCAGCTGTCTTTCTGTCAGTCCAACGGCTAGCTCTCACTTGTTTTAAAAGTCAAAGGAAGTGGTACTGAAGGAGTGTGGATTCTCCAGTGGTTGGGTATACTTAAAGATGTAAACAGCAGTATTCATTCAGAGGGATTACGACTAGTTTCATTTCCCTGTAAATTATCCTCTTTGCATTCTGCGTTGCACGTTTGATTTAGCTGGGAGATTGTGGCGGTTTGACCTTGATCTTAGGCTTATTACCCATCAGTCTCTGGTGCTGCATGTGATTGGCATAATTTTGTAAAGCAGTGAAATCGTTTCATCAGATGAAAAATAGAGACCATATATTGTGAAGAAATGCGGAAAGGAAACAACATTTTTAGTGAAGAAGTTTTGTGAAGTTGTTGTGAATTTGTGCAACGTTCCATAAAGTCTATTCAATGAAACAAAAGTATTCAACCCAATCACTTAGTATTTTATGAGACGGAAATATCAAATTATTTCATGCAATGCAATTAAAAATAAATATGGTTTATTTTAGAGAAAATGTAAGTGCCCATAAACCTAACTGACAACAGCATGCTGTTTATAAATCAATTTGAAATGGAAGCTTGTTTCCACAAGATTCAAAAGTCACTTATTACCTTTTTTTTTATTTTATTTTATATTTTTCACACAACTGAGAGTTTATATTTCACAATAGGGCCTTTTGCACCACAGAGACTATTTCATAGTTTTAGCTCCAGGAACTACATTTGGAGGAAATAAATTAGCTCCTACTTCAGTAAGGTCCAAAAAAGTACCATGAACTACTGGTGACATACTGTAAAGTGTCTGCTCATTGGCTAAACGTGTACAAAAACGCCCCCAGCCACCATGATTTAAAATGCTGTGTAAACATATTCTGTGTAGACATCGTATCAACTTATTTGTTTTATAAACGGCATTTACCTGAAGACTTTGAGGGCCAATTTCGGATACAGCATTCATCTACAGCGTTCCTCTTTCTTTCCCTTGTTGAATGCCATGTCAACTGGTTTACTTCACTTCTTAGTACCCACTGTCGGTGTAAACACAACACTTCAAAAGGTACGGGGAAATAATTTGTGCAAAATAATGCCAATTCTGAAATCTGAAAATAAAAATGTAAGAATTGCAAGATAGAATCTTTGAATTGCAATTCTTGTGTCAGATTGTGAGATATTAACTCAAAATTGTTATTGTCACGATTTCCCATTGGAGTGCCCACAAGCCCCTCTAGAGGGCACTCCATCTAGTACTCCATCTTCACCACATTTCCCATGATGCATCCCTGGACTGATTACACTCACATCTAAAATTCACTCACACACACACCTGCAGCTTGTTACCACACCCAGTCACTCATTACACCATGCATAAAAGACCGAATCAAACACTCACTCACCGCGTGGTCTTGTTTTCCCTGTGTAACATCCCGAGGATTCTTTCCTGTGTTTGTTTTTTCCACAAGTTGATCTTGGACTGTTTATTTTACTTTAATTGTTTGCTGCCTGCCCCGATTTCTGCCTGCTCATATCGACTTTTGATTCTGCTCCTCCACATTGTACTGTTTGCCAGTTTCTGACTCTGCCTGTCTGACTATGACTTCTATTAAAAGTTTGCATATGGATCCAATCTCGTCAGTCCCTTTTGTTAGATATGTTATAATTGTGAGGGTTTTTTTGTTTGTTTTTTTCTTTCTATGGCAACCAAAAAAGTAAGAGTTGTAAGTTATAAACTCATAATGTGAGGAGTAAAATGGTAAAGACTCTATAAAATTCAGATTTAACACCATGCAAACTCGGAATTTGTAAGATAAAAAGTTGCATTTACTTTACGTTTTTGTTCTGTGGAGGCAACAGATTTCTATATGAATTAGTTCTGAATTGCCATGATTGTGTGTTGAAGGTATCAATGGGTGAACGCACGTTTAGCTGGCCATAACGGATTTTTCTAACCTCCCGCCTAGCTAACTCAGGGTCAAAGTCATTTACTAAAGATAATACACTTAATATATTTTACTGCAGTTCTGAACAGCAAACTTTCAAACTTGAAAAGAAAAAGTGGTCATGCTCACTGATATGCCCGTGAGGGTGTTTACAAAACCTCATCTCTGATGTATGGAGAAGTCCCCATACAACGAAGAGAAAAGGCCCAGAAATGAAAGTGTCATTATGTTTCGATCATATAAGCCGGATTCCTGGAACCTTGCCCATAAACAAGCTTTGGATCATGCAATCGGATTGTGTTGTCTCCTGTACAGTTGTCTCTTTAAAAGCAAAAATAATGCATTTGGAAACTCTAGAGTGTCTTAAATTGTTTGCGTTCAATGAGAGTGGCCTTTTGTGCACTTCTTCCACAAAAGATGGAGCACAAACAATGATGTACTGTAACTACAAAAAAAAAAAAACTAGAACATTGTGTACATCTTCAACTGTACCCTTGTGGCTTTCTGTTGTGCACAGGGAAGATTGGCTTATGCAAAGATTTGTTTAGCTCATTATGTGTGATAACGTCAGTCTAACTGTTCAATTAGGTGTCAATCAGGAGTAGAATTTTTCATCAATTGTAAAGTCACATAATTTTGCATAAAGGAACTGTGAGTGCCGAGTGTTGCAGGGAACAGAAGCTTCTCACTTTAGAAGAAGAATTGTGTAAATACGACTTAATCTAATAGACATGAAAAGATTATGTGATGAATGATTAATGTTAAAACATCTGAGATAAATTCAGCAATCCCTGTTAAGTCAACGTAAAGATAATAAAGGTAGTTGTACAGTAGTTCTTTTTTATTTCACACTGGACAATACGTTTACATACAAGGTGATTTCTACACATTAAATGGACAATATTAACATGTATGAGCACAACACAGATCATCAGAACCTCTGACCCACAGGGTCATCATGAAAACCATTAACATAATCTGATTTATTGCTTTAATAAAATATTCTCTGGTTTGTTCAAAGAAACAAACTAAATATAAAATTAAATAAAATACACTCATGCCTCTGCACTCTAAAAAGGCGCTATAAAAACAATTTAAAAAATGAAAATATTATAATTATAATGCCATAAGTCTATGCATGATCACTAAAATTAGGTATTAAAAATATCTATACAATTCATCAAGGACAAACAAAAAAATATTTATGTCAAATTTTAGATTTAGATTTTCAGTATGATTTTTTTTACTGTATATATTATATGGGCAATTGCTACTGGGAATGGAAGGAAAACAGAGATATATTAAGCATAATGTGAAAAATAAAATTCCTTTTGTAGCCACAACCTCAAAGCAATCTTTACCGTACAGTAAGTCTATAATATTCTAAACAGTTAACAGATGATTCTGAAGTGTCAAAATTGCTCCCGCCTAAACAAATCAAAAAACACAAAAACAGCAGCATAAACAGCAAAACACTAAAATGCCAGATGTGTGATGAGAGATTAATATGTACTTGTCATGTGTACAAACAGCTCTACATAATCAGCTCTTCATTTATGTAAAATGCACCTGTGTGCTTTCATTCCTGGAATCATTCTGAGTACGCATACATTACAAACCTTGAAGCTTTGACAAAAATGCAGTTATAAGCACTTGTTTTTCTCCGCAGCTTTTATATAATCTATGGAACGAAGCAGGTTTCCTCTGTCTTTCAAGAGATGCACGATTTGGTCCTCCTTAGTCATAAATATTAGCAATGCTTAACCTTCTTGACTCCAAGTTCGTCCATTGTCCAGCATTCAAAGGACCAAGACTTTATCCAGTTTTTCAACCAATTTCTACCTGATAAAATAATTATTTAATGGCATTTTAAGCATTTACTACTTGTTTTTCCAGTTCCAGAAATAACACTTTTAAAATAGCCTCCTATATCCATGTTTTCCAAGACTGTAGGAATCCTGTCCAAGAACAGTAACAGGTTTTAAACCTTTTGAGGTAATTTTGAGACCCATTTGCAAATTTTGCTGAGGCCTCCTGGTTGTGAATCACTGCTCTTTATGGATTCCATCAATAAAATATGTGGTTTCTCAATAAACACAGTAGCATGCCTGGTACACAAACCCCTATCGCCATGTTTTTCAGATGCACTGAAAAGTACGAGTTTATAATGTTCTCACACACAACTAGCTAAAAGATGGTTCACCCAAAAATGAAAATTTACTCGCCTTCACATGATTCCAAACCTGTATGACTTTCTTCAGTTAAAAACCCCAAAATTATATATTTCGAAGAATCCATAAAGTCCATTGCATTTTGGATCTCCAATCAAACTCTTTTAGATTTTATTTACTCATTTTATGAAGATTTGAAGTTATTACCAATAACTTCTTTTGTGTTCTACACCAGAAAGCTGTATAAATTGAAACGACATGAGGGCGAGTAAATGATGACAGAATTGTAATTTTTAGGGGAACTATTCCTTTAAAGTGCCCCTATTATGGGCTATTATACCCCTATATATTTTGTTTTTGAGAGTCCCCAACAACAGGCTGACATGCATGCAAGGTCAAAAACACTTTCATTGTCTTACCATATGCACTTAAGTTTACCTTATTTGCTCATCGACTCCCAAACTATTTATTTAATGATGAATTTTCCCAAGTTCACTTGCATGATGCTAATCCACGGTGATTGGTCCGATGGGTCTCAGAGTTGTGTAACACAATGCATGAGAGGTCATTTTCAAAAATCCATAATTGGGGCACTTTAATGATTAAGAATGATCACTAGTGTACAGTATGGTTGAGTCCAGACTTTTCCATTCCTGACTGGTCAGCACACATGTTCAAGTCGAGTCCTCAGTTGCAAGACCACAAGCTTCCAGTATAATTAAGGACTCCTTGTCCAGTGAATGATCAATAATACTCTCTCATGCCAGTAAAAGAAGTCTTTGGGCTCTGACTAGGAGAGCGTTGGGCCCGAAGTGAAATTCTGCCCAGTCTGTCGATCTCCTGCTGGCTGCCGAAGGGGTGTGTGTCCTCCCAGACACGTGGACGCTCCTCCCAGGCCAGCAGGGGAGGGTGAGAGAGCAGGTACTGGCTGGAGTGATGATAGTTGGATCTGGATCGGCCCTCCCTAAAACCCAGCGGGTGAACAGTAGAGGCGTTGTCGTAGTGATCTGGGTGACTGTATTCTTCATACACAGGTGAGTTGTTGTCGTCCAGGGTTAGAGACGTGTGGAAATCTCTCTGGCCCTGGTATCGTCGTAACGGGTAGCCGGTCTGCAGTGATAGGGTGCTGCCACCTAACCGCACGCTGCCACCCAGGTGAAGAGGGGTACCGCCCAGCCGTGTAGGGGTGAGGGGAGGTTGAGGAGCAGGAAGTGGTGGAGGTGGTGGTGTAGGGGTCTGGTCCCGAGGTGGTGATTCCAGTCCTGGGAGACACGTGTCAAGCCACTCTGAGGCTTGCCATTGGTAGGCTGGAAAATACAAGCAGAGTATCACAAAGTGCCTGAGTATATGCAGCTTTCATTACATGCACTACATGACCCTTCAGAAATCTTTCTAATATGCAGATTTGGTGCTCAAGAAACATCAATGTTGAAAACAAAGTTTTTCAGCTTAACTTGTATTTGATACTTTTTTATTATACAGTATCTTTCATGTACCCTTTTATTATTATTAGCTATTTAAATTCATTATTATTATTAGTGATAATAATACAACATTTTAATAAAATAAAATAAAAAATATTTAGAATTATTAGAATATTAAGTAAAGATCATGTTCCATGGCGATATTTAGAAATTTCCTACAATAAATACAGTCATTTGAAAAAGTTAGGACACCCTATTCCAGGGTTCCTCAAATCTTACGAGGTCCGATGCACTGCAGAGTTTAGCTCCAACCCTGATAAAACTTGCCTACCTGTGTTTTCTAATGATCCTTAAGACACTGATTAGCATGCTCAGGTGTGTTTGATTAGGGTTAGATCCAAACTCTGCAGTGCATCGGACCTCCAGGGTAAGATTTGAGGAACCCTGCCCTATTACAAGTGAAAGATATCCTAAATAGACACCAATCCTGTCAGGAGTGGACATTCCAGCAAATTCACCCCAGGATCTTCACTGTAGACTCCACATCCTAACTTTGTCACCCATAACTTTTCCATCTTTGCTTCTTTTTGTTAAATAATGACACGGTGTTATGTACTTTGATATAGTTCATCTTTATATATATATAGGTTATATTTTCCAAATTTTAAGAACTGTCAGGAACCAAATAATTTGTTATTATGTCCTGATAAAGAAAACCGTGAAATTCAATAGGGTGTCCTAACTTTTTCACATGAATATACATCAAAACAAAATTGTTGATTATAGTATTGATAAAAATGTTGATTAAAATATGCATTGCTAAGGACTTCTTTTGGACAACTTTAAAGGTGATTTTCTCATTATTTAGATCTATAATTCTTTGCACCCTCAGATTCCAGATTTTACAATAGTTGTTTCTCATAACAAACCATATGAAAAGTTTATTTATTCAGCTTTAAGGTGTGATGGTGCAAAAAATCCAATAAAAAAAATACCCTTATCACTGATTTTGCAGTCCAGGGTCACATTTACTTATTTAATTTTAGTAAGTCAATACCGATTTATTATTTATACAGCAAATACACATTCAATTGATCAAAAATGTATCTAAAATATCTATAGTTACATTACATGCATATACACTGCTCAAAGAAATAAATGGAACACTTAAACAACACAATGTAACTCCAAGTCAATCACACTTCTGTGAAATCAAACTGCACACTTAGGAAGCAACAATGATTGACAATCAATTTCACATGCTGTTGTTCAAATGGAATAGACAACAGGTGGAAATTATAGGCAATGACCAAAACTCCTCAAATAAAGGAGTGGTTCTACAGGTGGTGCCCACAGACCATTTCTCAGTTCCTATGCTTTCTGGCTGATGTTTTGGTCACATTTGAACTCTGGTGGTGCTTCCACTCTAGTGGTAGCACGAGACGGTGTCTACAACCCACACATGTCTCGCTACATCCACCAACGCCACATTGCACCACAGACTGTCCAGGAGCGGATGCTTTATTCCAGGGAGGAGATCCCTCAGGAGACCATCCGCCACCTCATCAGGAGCATGCCCAGGTGTTGTAGGGAGGTAATAAAGGCACGTGGAGGCTGTGGAGTGTGACTCCAAATCCAGACCTACATAGGTTAATAAATTTGATTTCCATAATAATTTTTGTGTGATTTTGTTGTCAGCACATTCAGCTATGTAAAGAACAAAGTATTTATTAAGAATATTTCATTCATTCAGATTTAGGATGTGTTATTTTAGTGTTCCCTTTATTTTTTGAGCAGTGTATTTATACAATATATGTATATATTTTTTGTATGTTTGTTTGTTAGTTTTTTGTCAAATTTGTAAAAGAAACCAGTTTATTTCAAGTGAGAAGAAAATGCAAACTGTCATGGGACCTTAATGTTTAAATACACAAGATCTCTGGTTCACTAGAGTTAATGAAGATATGAGGTCTTACTATTCACAAAATACTCTTTGTCGAATTCCATGCATATCTCATCCTCACAGTGGAGGTGTGGGCTTGCTGTGTAGAGACATAAAATGGAAAATGTTTCAGGGGGAGCGCTTTAATGAGTTATGAGATGGAAACAAATAAACAAGAGCCAAAACAAAACAGTCAGAACAATCAACCTGTTTATGTTTGATGAAATGTTTTAATGGGATGCATGTAAAGGTTAACAAATATGTCTGACCAGGTGAAAAGGGGGAAGAGATATAAAAGTAAAATGGAACAATAAACCAAATAAAGAGAACTCACAGGTGGTACTGTGAGGCTGCATGTCGCCCAGACCTGCAACTGTTAGGAGAAGAGGAAAACACATCATGTATCACTGCTTATGTTTAGCCAGATAAATGTGACCTAATGGATCAGATTTTTAGCAGTAACCTGCAAGTTATGATGAGTCAATAATTTCCCCTCTGTTTGTATCATAAGTTTATAAGCAATTACTTAAATTCTAATTTATTATTATTATTATTTGAATTAAACTTTAACTTACTCATATTTGAGTAATAATAAAAGTATATTTAAAATTATTTAAAATTAATATTAAAACGCATTTGTGAAATGTAAATTGCATTAAGTGTATACATTTAAAATACATATATTGTTTGTATTAATTATATTATTTAAATGAAAAGTAATAATTGAAATATTAAAAACTGAAATATAACAGCTAAAAATTTACAAATTTTAAAGAGAATAAAATATATATATTTTTAATTCAACAAAAAATAAAATAATATTCGATTTAAAAATATATATAAATATAATATCAAAACTAGATTAATGTCAGGTCAACATATATTATTTAAAAAAATAATTATTATTTAAATTAAAAATTATTATTTCAATCATGCAAGATTTAAATTGTATTAAATGTATACACTTAAAAGGTTTTTACAATTAGTAAATCAATACAATAGTAATAAATGGAATAAAAAATAGAAATGAGTAACAGATATATTTCCTCGAAGCAACAACTGAAAGTTTACCCATTTTAAAGTTTAGGAATGCTGGACAAAGACCCAAAAAATTTGTTGATCCAGGAACATGTCCTACTTGTATAAATCGCATTGTGCTGTTTAGCATAACCAACAAAAACAGTCCACTTTCATCCAGACCTCTGAGAAAGAAGGTGGAGCTGAGAACTCCTCAAACAGCAAAAATTACCATAGCGTGTGAGACTTTCAAGCAAACAGCTTGTTTTCGCACTGATTGGAAACAGCTTTGGTCTAGGGCAGGTTTAATTAGAGACTGGTTCTGGTGCGCCTCAGAAACAGGTCACTGCAGCTGAGCCACGGAGTACAGGGATGCTGTTCTTCACTACCTAAGGGCTAGTTAAATAGTTCAGGTTGCAACTGGATTATGTGAGTGATTAAAGAGCGAATCTAAACCCTGGTTTTATACGAGTCCAGGGTTGTGCGGTTTAATTAACAGCTCTAATCCTACTTTGTCCAGCATGGGCTGAACTCCTGCATGAATGGACACTTCAGTTCCTTGCTCTGGGACTTCACCTTTACTTTTTCATGCAGCGTGGTTCATCCCTCTGACATTTAAACTGTATAATACTATAAAATATGACTACATGACACTCTACAGCTCTATATTTCTTCAGTTGCAGCATTCTATGGTCAGTTTTACTTCTATAATGATGCAACTGATTTCCTTGCAGTGCTGGATGTCTCCAGGATCACTCTATACCTTTCTTTCTTTTACACAAAAAAATAATTTTTCCTCAAATCAATATTTCACATCCATTTATTTATTTATTTGCCTAGAAGCCATCTAATATAAGCAGGAAGTTCTGCTTCACATTGATGACTTGTTGGGTTTATTTTGCTAAGGTGATTCCAATATTTTTTTAAATAATATGTTATAACATGATAATATTTTTAATTCAATTGAAAAAACAATTAAGAATACTTGGTAACAGTTACCAACAGGTTTTCATTTGTTGACATTAGTTAACATCAGTAACATTAATTTAACTATTCAAATTGATTCATTTAATTTCAACATTTAACAATACATCATTAAAATCAAAAGTTGCATGTATATAGAAACAGGCAGAAAATATTATTTTTATATGTAATATTACAAATATTATTTAAAAAGTAATATTTCAGCAATAATTTGTTACATAATTTTGACAGACAAACATACAGATAGACAGAAATAATAATAATAACAATAATAATAATTATTATAATATAATAATAATAATAATAATAAGAAGAAGAAGAAGAAGAAAATAAAGAATAATGTCTATTAAAATAAATAAATAAGGATGGATTGATAATGTAAAAAATAATACTATTTGAATGAATGAATGAATTGTATCAATAAATAAATAAAGGATAGATAGATAGATAGATAGATATCACAACTCCATGATTTTGCTGGACATTTAATTTGTCATGTAACAGAAACCAACTCATACCTTCGTTTTCAATGGTGTCCACTGCATTGTTTACCAGTCGTATCACCGTCACTATAGAGGCTAGGGCATAACCAAGTGTAAAGTAACAGTAAACAGAATCAATGATCAAACACTTCAAACAAACATCAAACACTCAATGAAAACCTTATATAAGCATTTATATAAATCACCATGACCCATTTGTAATCCCCCAGCATCATCAAATCTGCTAAACAGAATAAAGCGGACCTCTGATGTGTCAGTCTGCCATCTATTTTGTACAGCCAAAGTGATACTACACTACTGAGTCATGATAGCGATGGCGTTTGGAGAGCATATCAAAGGCAGATGGATTGCAATTACTGCTCTGACTTATTCAGGCTGTCACTTTGTTAAAGCAGGGTAGGGTTATTACTAATCCTCATGATTTCCTTTTGGAAAGATCAGACAACGCAAGTCATCTTAATTAGGTGAATGGAATAATCAGTTACCTCTGCCTGGGGTCATTATGATACAGGTGTGTGCGTGAGAGTTTATGTATTGGTTAATGTGATACTGATGCATGCGTAAATCAGGTCTTTTTAGTATAGAAATGCAGGAAGTGACTCAAATTGGAGTTAAATGTCAGTCTCTCCATCACATCGCTATCACATAAGCAGTTTTCTTAAGCATCATGAAAATAAATGTGAAACCTGACAAAGACACAGAAATGATCAACAAAACACTATAAAAAGGCTTAATGTGTTCCTTATAATGAGTTTATGAATATTATTTTTGAAGTTCTCTTAAATTAAACGTTTTTAAAATAATGATCTGTAATTGTTATTAACTAAAAATCTAATAACTTGCAGTTTAAGCATGTTAAATGTTGAAAGTGATGGCTTTTTATACGTCTTGCTAATTATGATGTTATGTTGAATTGCTATAATTGCCCATTTTATCCCTAGAAATTGAATAAAAAAGCCATTTAATACTATCAGTGATACTGGCCTTCATTCTTAGTGAAAACAAATATGCCATTAAAGGGGCCATTAAATGGAGAAGCAAAATGATCTTAATATTTACACATATTAGAGATTACTCTACAGTTCAAAAACCTAAAAATAACTCCCTAAATATGATTTTTTTCTTTTCTTTTATATTCCTCCAAAATGCCGGATTTGAAATCAGTCACAATTGCAATTTCACCTTGAACTCAGCCCTTAAACACTGTCATTTGTAATTAATGAGAAACAACTAATTTTTGTCCATCAATCACAAGAGAGATAAAAATGATAAACTAACCTTGAGAAACATAAGAATGTGAAACTGTTCCTGTTAGTCACTGAAAACCATCCTTTATTAAACTATCTCCTCATTATACATGCAAAAAGTGATACATAGAGTTTTTCTTAACCAACTGACACACTATTAAGCACGTCAAGGCTGACTAATACAAAGACCTAGTGAGTCCAAAGAGACCAGGCTTACGTAACACAAAGTGAGAAAAAGTCAACTCACAGTATGTTCAGTATGTTATCTACTTGCTCAAAAATATATTTAAAAATCGCAGTCTTGGCTTATAGATTTTTGTGGGACCACATGGGATTGGGAAATGTTTAGGTATGGTTATAGTAATGGTTCAAATGTGATATTAAACTTGAAACTTTTAGAATTTTCTTTGAGCAGAGCTAGTTTTTGGAGGTTGTTTGCAGGGTATGTTAAGGACTTTGGGTCTTGTAATGCATGCATCTCACCGTTGTCGTCGCAGGAATCGGACTGGAAGGACCTGAGGGAGTGTGCCTCGCTCGTGCTGCTGTCAGAGAAGCAGGTGACCTCTCCGGGTGCATTTCCAGCTTCTGCAGAAGAATACAATAGTGCATTATTATACAGACCCACACACACATGCAAATACATGCAGTTGTGCAATAGAATTTCCAACCCATAAAATATTTTTCTAACAAAAAGTACACGTAAATAAATATGTGTTTTCAAATATAAACATGTATATATATACAAACATATTTTACTAAGGCTGCATCAAAAAATACAATAAAAAGTATTACAATTTTATTATATTTTATCATGCAATTCATTCTTAGATGGTGCTCAAGAAACATTTAGATTTTTTAATATGTTTGCAGAATAAGTTGAAAACATTAACAGTAAGGGTCACTTCTGAATGAATTTTTATGCTTTTTTTCTTAAGCCAGTGAAAACATTGCCATGTCGAGTCTGAACTACTGGCCCATTTTCATTACCAAACAGACATCTAATATCCAAAAACCAGACACGCATAAACAAACAGCTTAATACTCTCTAAAGCATTAAGATCTTTCAAATCTGCTAAAGCGAAAGAGCAATAATATCCATCCTATATTTATCCCAGACTGCAAAAGCTAGCAACCAGTCCATGACAAATGAGTTTCTGCTTGAAAAAAACACTAACAAGACTAAGGTCGTCCACGTCAGAACAAAAAAAAAAGGTACATAGATAACGCATTTCCACAAGTGTAATAATCACCCTCACATATGTACTAGCTGCCTACCTACATGGCCAGACTGTTAGATATTTTATGAGGAGAAAGGCTCCTCTTGGCCTATTTCGTGCTACAATACAGCACAGCAGATGGTTCTGATTACTATAATCTGGTCTCTTGTGAAACAATTTATGAGTCCCTGGTCAATTTTCGTGATGGACCCAATACCAAAAACAGCAAGAATGCTTATAATAAAATAATAAAAAAGAAAATTTACTGGGAAAGGACATTTGATTAAAACCCAGTTATTTTTTATATATTTTCTTGCGATTAATGCATTATGAATAGCATTTATCACAATCTGGATAGACGTTTCCATTTGAATCTTGAGGTTACACTCTAACTGCTTTCCTTTCTCCTTTTGTGTGTTATCTCTAAGGTAATTACACATTATTGTAAGACGGATGGAGACCGTGGTGCATGGTTATAATCTCATCCACACAAAAAGAGGTGTTTAATTGGCCACGGGGAGTTACAGAGTCACTGCAGTTTTGTCATCCCTCGTTTGATCTGGGTTGAGTAGAAAGTGTGTGCGCCCATTCATTACCCTCGGCTCTGTACGCTTCCTCTCTGTCCGCCTGATAACCCCTGTCTTCCCACTCCAGAGCTTGCACTTGATGGTCCATAGCGCCGTCCTCATCATCGTCTTCTTCTTCGTCTTCCTCTTCCCATGGAGGCTTGCGGATTGGGCTGCGTTCGGAGGGGTTTGGGGACAAAGATGAGGGGAGATTGGGCGCCACGCTGCAGACGGCCACACCTCTCCGGGGCATCCCGAGGATGTGTGGCGGATCCATCAGGAAGGTGCTCATCGGTGGAGGGCTGGAGAGGGTGGCCAGCCCTCCTACCCTCTTTTCCGTTTCCCCTTGAGGGATTCCCTGGCAGTGAGGAAGCGTGTAGGCTGTGGGCCGCACCATGACCTGCGGCGGCCCTCCTGCGCTGTCGTTCCGGTAGAGGCTGGCGCGACACTCGCCGCTGACCCGTACGGCTTTGAACTCTATGCCCTCGGCTCCCATACCCGTCTTCTGCAGCATGTAGTTGGTCTCAGTGGAGATGCCCACTGCCTCCCCGCGGCTCCAGTCTTTCCGGAAGACTTTTTTGCGGAACGCAGCCAGCAGGGTCAGAAGAACTAACACCACAAAGAGCAATACACCGATGCCGATGATCTCTCCCGGTCCGACGTACGACAAGGCCTCGGCCTGAGTGTCTGGGCCGTCCAGAGACGGCTGACCGCAGAACTGACCCTCGAAGCCCATGGTGCAGTTACAGTAGAAGGCTCCGAATGTGTTCACACAAGCCCCCCCGTTTTCACATTCCTCCCTCTCACACTCGTTCACATCCTCGTCGCATCTGTTGAAGGACAGAAGGACTTTGTCAGACTGTGAATGAAATACTAGCTTACTATTAATGTATACTGTACAGTAAAGCTCTTCAGGATTACTAGAGACTTTCAAAAAGGTGCGAGTTGGACCTAGTTGAAGCTTAAATGGATATTCTAGTCAAAACATAAAACCTTAATTCAGCCTTAAACTGTCCCAGACGTACTTTCTTTAGACAAACACAGCTTAAACAAACACACTTTAGAAGTTGACAGCAATTTCAAATCTGACACTTCAAAAACCTCGAAAAATCCTTGAAATTGTGTTTTGTTTTGTTTTTTTTTGCGTTATAAAGTTTAAAGTAGAAATGTTTGTGACCAAAACACCAATCCATAAAATAAATCAAACTCTCTGAAAGCTGAATAAATAGATAGGACAATATTTGGCTGATGGTTATTGGAATAATTTGAAAATCTGGAACCTGAGGGTGCTAAAAAAATAAAACTAAAAAAATTAGATATTAAGAGAAAACGTCTTTAAAGTCATCCAAGATAAGTCCTTAGCAACACATATTAACAAAACAGAAATTAGGTTTGGATATATTTTGGTTGGGGACATTTAAAAAATAGCCCCAAAATTGACTGATTGACTCTGAGTTATAAGATGGAAATGATAAATATTACATTAATTTATCACTCTGATGATATATATATTTATATATATGTGTGTGTATGTATATACATAGTATAGTATAGTGTACACATATAAAATTATACATATTAAATATGATGAAATATTAGCTCTTTTTACTTTGTAATTTATTCCTCTCCAGCTGAATTTTTAGCTAATTGATTTAATGCATCTTTGCTAACACACTTTTTTACACTATAAAATGCATGAATAATAAGAATATTGTTATTCTAAACGCAGCCTTAGTGTTTCTCTCATTATCTAATTAGTTCTCAAAAGCACAGAGAAAGGGGTTTTATTGTTGCCTTTTAGGATAAGTTTTCACATTCAGCTGAATTCCCCTCTGTGCTTTAAACAGCAAGTATGTGATGATCTGTTACTCTTGAGAACGAGAAAGTTCAACGAACCTCTCAAGCGAGAATAATGAGACGGTTGTTTGTATTGCATAACCTAATAACACAGCTGGTGAAGCAGAGAAAGTAGCCATATAGTAGTTACTTAAAGCAATTAGATTTTTATTACTTTCTCCCCACTACAAAAAAAATGACAGAGAAAAAGGGCACAGATCCCAGCACCCCACTTTACTCAGGCAGTTGTTCAAGTGTAGGTTTAGGTTTGCCTTGAAAAAGAAACAACAGCACCCTCTAGTGGAGAAAAACTGATCTCGCATTGAATATATTTAGATATAGAGAAGCCTTGATGGGATTTTTGATGGATTGCTCTAAAAACCTGTTCTTTATTTATTAAACGATTTTGGTCATTCGTAAGAAAGGTCTAATTACACAGACAAACAACATACCTGTTTCAAAGTGTCACATATTTAACCAGTTGTTCAAACAATCAAGGTCTGAGATGGAAAACAGCAGGTGAACGCTAAGTGTAATAACATTCAGAAGAGAGTGTAATTAAAGTAAGCTTTAATGAATGGTTACCGATTCTGTTCAAATGCAAGATGGCCCTAACTAACAGATTTCAGAAGACAATCAATTTTTCCTCATCAATGACATTGACTGTTAAACCATTTGATCGCCAAAAAAATCAAACAAAAAAACAGCACCATGTTTGCCCTTGTTAAAACTCTATGATTATGTTTTAACGGAAGATAGACATAAAAAAACATGTCTGAGCAATTAAAACTTAAATAAATTTAAAAAACGAAAATACTACTTCAAAACTCAAAATTCAAAACATTACTGTTGACATAAACTATATTTTTTTGATCAGTGACCATATTTAGTATGTGTGTGTGTGTGGGTGGTTGTGTGTTTATTTTTTTCTTGTCTTATGTGTTATCATTTGTCTCAGTTACTACCAAAACCAAAATCTTAAAAGTTATTAAAGTCTGAAATGTATGCAAGATTAATGGTAAATCCTAAAAATAGTATATAAGGGAATAAAACGTCTCACATGAGTCCCGCGAAGCCTTTGAGGCAACCGCAGAGGAAGGTGTTTCCCACAGCCTTACAATCACCCCCGTTCTGACAAGGTGAGGGCACACAGGACGTCACCTCCATCTCACAGCGGGACCCCGTGAACTGTGGCAGGCAGCTGCATGTGAAGTCTGGGGACAAATGCAAAGAACAGCAAGACTTCTAAGACAGAGCTAAAACAGCGCTAAGCACTAAATCTGAAAAACTGACGTATTGATGGTTGTTTGCGCTTTCTATTTCTCACCACCAGAGGGCAGTTTTGTACAAGAACCTCCACTCAGGCACGGTCCTCCAAGGCAGGGATCAGGGTATAAAACACATCCCAGCTTCACATCACTCAGCCCAGCAACCTCCGCATACCGGCTTCTCTTATTCTGAAGAGGGAGCTCATTCCCATTGAGCATGAGGGACCCGAGGCACCCCTGGAAGCCTTCTTGGGCCCGCAGGGGCCTCTGGCCGCTTCTGCCCACTGGTCCGCGCAACACCTGAGCCCCGAAGAACAGCGATCCATCTGCAACCAGGGGCCAGATGCGGACAGGGGCCCGCGCGGAACGCCGGCGCTCCACATAGCTGTCGTCCAGCGAAAGGAGAGTGTAGTTACTGGTGAGCTCCAGGGTCACGGCGTGCCAGGACCCATCATTAATTGGACGCCCGGAGATTCCCAGGATGTCCAGTCTGTTGTCACAGTCCATCTGGAACCACAGACGCCCTTCCTCTATCTGAAAAAACACAAACATTGGATAAAATTGTTTTATTTAAAATGCATGAATACTTTCTTCTGAACTCACTGTTCAAAGATCCTACAAACAGCTTACACATATATATATATATACACACACACACACACACACACACAGTATATGCACACATTGTATATACTGTATACATAAAGCACATAATCAGCAACACATCAGCAAAATAGAATTATTTCTGAAGGATCACATCACAACTGAAGACTGGAGTAATGATGATGAAAATTCAACTTTGGAACAAATAGCAGAAAATCTAATAGAATACACTTGTTTTAAACTGTAATAACTAATCCTTGTTGAGCATAAGAGACTTCTTTCAAAAACATTAAACTCCTACCAACTCTAGAGGTTTAATAGTAAAATTGTGTGTAGTAATGTGCATGTAATGAATTATATAGACATAGTATGTATATAATATAATGTACACAATGTAATAATGCATAAAATAATAGTTTGAATCACATCTCTGTATCCTTCTGACCTTAAGCAGTGTGCAGGGATCAGCGCGTGTGTACATGATGACTCCTTGGCTGTGGAGTGTTCTGATTCTCAAGCCCAGCTTCATGTCTCCGCTCCTATCACTGTCCGTCACTCTGTATTTAATGTAACTGTTGCCTGCAAAGCTCAGAGATGTTTGGCCTGCCAGCACAGGTACAGAAATCAGTCAGTCAAGGGCTACATCCATATTTCAAAATCTGCTTTTCACAAATGATATTCGAAAAAGTGCTTTGCCTCAATCACGTTCAAAGAAACATCATTTAAATATATATGTTTGACGCACCCTCAGGACATTTCACAAGAGGGAACAGTTATTTTGAAGAGAAATAAATGTTTACGTAACTTTTGCCAACCGTATCAAGTTAAAGGAAAATGCATTCTAAATCTTGTGTATTAGTATTGACACACTTGGAGTTGCCTGAGGGACTCGAAATAAACATTTCTATATGACATCACTTGTATTATATCATGTTATATAGTGTTCAGCCAAAGTAAAAGCATGTTTTGGTAAGAACGAAATGTCTGTTGAAATCCGTTGCAAAATATTTGGCTTACAAATCCTATATTTTTTATGCATACATGAATCTTCATTTGCTATAACGTAATAAAGTTAACAAAGATTAATAAATGTATTGTTCATTGATTTTTCATGTTAGTTAATACATCAACTAGTGGTAAAAAATGTTACCACATTGTAAAGTGTTAACCTTTTTTCTTTTTTTTTTTACATCTTCCTTTATTTGCTGCACTTAAATGTGGGAAAGCATTTGAATATTTACCAGCTCACATGCGTTGAAAGTGTTGCAAACCATCTTTTTAAATTATAAAATGGTGGTTTACCCAACATCATACATGGCCTTAAGCCAGGGTTTAAAAGAAGCAGCGTGAAAAGTCTGTTTGATCTAACCTGCGCACTTGTCCAGTGTGTCAGGCAGACACTGACAGAGAGATGGCGCTGCGGGGCCACTGCGCACACACTGCATGTCAGACGGACACGTCTGGCCATCACAGAGCTCCAGAGAAGACGGACATATTCCTCCTGCAGTGGGTACAAAAAGTTTGAATTTAATCAAACAGAATATATAATGCATACTATAAAAATGCCTACAATAAACAGGGTTGCCAACTTTGGTTACCTGGCTGGAGTGAGATTTTGATGGAATGGGCAGATCAATTACAGGCACTTCTTTGAGGTTTTAAGGAGGCAACAAATCATTTTTAATTTGATCTTAATACTAAAGGTTACTGTTGTACAATATTCAGTTTTTATTAGGGGTGGGCATAGATCAATTTTTTTTTATCTAGATTAATCTACATTAAAATGGCTCATTAGAGATCTTACAAAGGCATTCAGGATTTGTGTGCTACCTATTATTTTTGAGATATCTGTGTGTCAGTACTGACATCTTATTATCAGGGGCGGATCTACCGGGGTGGCACGGGGTGGCAATTGCCACCCTAAGAAAAAGCCTTGCCACCCCATTTGCCACC
>JAUMHG010000050.1:8063666-8080710 GCA_032359395.1 Enteromius anoplus
ACTTGTAGTATAGACTCCAACCCAACTTTGAGAATAGATTAACGGCGATAATTTTTTTATCGCGCGATAAGAGTCTCAACGCCAATAACGGCCCACCACTAGTTTTTATCCAATTTCCAGTACTAAAGTGCATGCTGTTTTTCTATGTAATGTTTCAGAGGGGTCCCAGCAAGTACTAATAATAATAATAATAATAATATCGCAGTCAAAAATGTGCCTTTTAGAAATCGTAAATCGAAATTTGTAGATAATTTGGAAAATATTAAATTTTGGTTTAAGAAAAACAATGAAATGTAGATGAAGAGTTTATTTGCAAAAACAGATACATCACGTCATGTTTTTATAGTGTTTTATTGTGTTAGTTGACTGTATTTTTATTTATTCTTTAACCTAATCTAAATAAACCAACTGCAGTTTAATTGGAATGCAAGATACTTTAAAATTGTTAAAAACTGAGATTTCTGTTCTTGTAAATGAATTCTTCATATGCAATACTGTATTCGTATTGTGTACTGTGCCAAAAGTGGAAAAAAAAATCAAAAAAGTACTAAATTATCCCTAAAAGTGAAGTCAAGACATTAGGGTTTTAGGCTAATGCAATAATATTAACTAGCATGTTTAGCATTTTTGTCCCCCTTAGATTTATTAAGGTTGGCATAAGAACCTCAAAGAGTGTGTCTCATGCTAAATGTTAAAAAAATATATCTGAATCAGTTTTGCCAGTTTTATCATTTGAGACTAAATCAAATGGCTAACCTGAACATGTGCACATCTCTTTCCTGCTGAAGCGTGGAGACACAAAGCTCATTCTGGAGGTGGTGTGAGTGACCAAACCGATGGGGTCGAGACTGAGGGTGAGCTCACAGACTCTCTCCCCGCACTCAAGCTCTCCTGAGCAGCTCTGATCCAGGATGCTGACAACCCTCAGCGCTCCTTTTAGAAAAACCTTCACCTCCTCCAGCTTGAGAGCCAGCTCTCCTGGACCCATATAACTCCCATCTGGTGTCTCCACGGCGAGTAGCACCTCCAGCTGACTGGAGCGACTCAGTGGCTGCACTCCCAGGATGTGAAGAGGGTCTGGTCCCTCAATAACACCCGTCCCGTCACCTACCAGTGATTTACGGAGCACCTTCTTTAGCTCTTCCATGTACACGCCCACAAAATCCTCAGGAGACAGGCCTCGGAAAAGCAGCGTCACTGCATTCTGCACCATCTCATCCGTGGCTTGCTCCACCTGGACGCTAACGCCCACGGTCACAGAAAACCGCCCATCACTGACTGTAGCATTTAGGGAGTATCTGAAAAAAATTTTTTACTGCTCATTAAGCAGCTATGCAAATATGAAGCTATAAATACACATAATACAGAAATATATACAATATATTGGTCAGCCAATAATCAAAAGTGCCGTGTTTATCTGAATCTGCTAATTGCAATATATTGTTATGGAAAGTTTATTTCTGTAAAGGAATTAACTAAATAAAAATGACAATTGCAACTTTTTATTTCAATTCTATACGTCTAAAAAATTGTATTTGTGCTGTCTTTTTTACAGACAAATAACATTAGGAAGTGTTGGACTGTTACTAGTTGAACTAAACTAATGAAATAAAACCATAAGAGAGTGTTTTAGGGAAATTTTCATTAGGGTCCACATGCCTAAATATCCCACAAGTGAGAACATACACATTTCACATTAAATATGCATTTACTTTACCTTCCAGGCTCCAGACCATTTAGTGCCACGATCTTCCCATCCTGTCTGTTGATTTTGAACAGACTCTTTGTTTGTGATCTCTGACTGAAAGACAGAACATCGTTTTCGTCTCGGTCTGTGGCATAGATCTTGCCAATAATCCCGCCCGGAAACACATCTGCTGCCATGACAATGTTGATTTCCAGTGGGAAGGCCACAGGTTTGAAGAGGCTGTCTCCGATGACACGCACAAACACAAAGGATGTGGAGGACAGACGAGGCTTCCCTGAGTCACGCGCCTTGTTGACAAGAACAAGATCACACTGTACCATTCAAACAATTTAAAGCTTCATCAAACTAAAGAAATGAATTCCGATCCCTTAGAAATGTCACATCGGCCACTTGGGCATTTCTTCATCTACTTTCATATTCCAGAGGAGGATTTAGATTTTTTTAATTTTGAATTATTTCATTTTCTGCTATATGAAGTTAAAAGTTGCGTAAGAACATTTTGTCTATTTATTCAACTATTTAATTAATACAGTGTAAATGTACATTTATACAGTTTATTACAGCTTTTCCTGTTTTATCCTTGTCCTAAACACAGACTTTTGTCATAAAAAATGAAAACCTATCATAAACATAGTAATTATATTTAAAACCATGATAATCAAACAATTAGTTAAATTAATGAATTGTATTATCTATTAACAGTATCAGTGAAGAACATACTTGATATGAAATATGGGACCTGTGACACGTAAAAATTACTATTTTGTCAAATTTTCTGTAATTTCTATAATATATTTTGTTATATACATTATTTATAGTTTATTTCATATAAAATGACTCATGAAATTATTCTTAGAAATGTAAAGAAGTCCAAAAGTGCTCATAGTTGAAGAAACGGCAGCATGAGAATTTTGTAATTCTGAATTTACTTTTAACCGACAGTTCCCTTTTTTAAACGGTTGCACTAACCTGTATCTCAAGCATATACTCCCGTGTTGCATCAGGACCAAAAACTCGGCTTGTCCGTAATTCTCCATTCTGGTCCAGACCGAAAGCATTGCCCTCATTTCCAGACACAATGCGAAACTCAAAAGGTGCACCATTTCTAGAGTCCTTATCAGACACTGATAGTGAGAGGATGGTAGTTCCTGCAGGCTTGTTCAACTTGAGAAAGAAAAAAAAAAGAATAAATTAAGGCAGTAATTTTGAAATTCAAAAAAGGTCTAAAGGTCAGGATTTTATAATGTTCTGAAAAAAGTGTGCAGCTGGATGTTTGCCTGGTTTTTTTTTTTATGAATTTATGATTGTTCAGGGTAATTGCTAAGGGGTTGTATCCTAGACCTAGTCAAAACCTCCACTTTAAATTTATATGCATTTCAGTTCATATATATTGCTCAGGTACTTCCTTTCAAATAAGTCTATGAGATTTCTTAGACACTTTATCATCCAGCAGGGGTAATCATAAGTCACAGCATACCTCTCCTCAACAAGCAGTACAATTCATTTCCATAGGGAGATGAGTTTTGTGCCAAAATGTAATACTTAGAAGTAGGGGAACTATATTTAAATATTTTTGCCCTTTTACAATATATCTCAATATTTATGTGTTAACACCGTTTTTTTTTTTTTTTTTTTTTTTATAAAAGAGTACTCTTATTTTCATCCAGGTACAGTCAGTGCTAAATTGTAAGTGCAATAACTAAAATACAGCAATGCAAATGCTTTAATAGTTTCCATTCATATGCACCAATATTAGAGAATATAATTGGACATCATATAATAGTCATAAACTGCAATATTGCCCAATAGTTTTTAAAGAATTTAATACTTTTATTTAAGTGTGCGTTAGATTGATTTAAATAACAGAAGTTATCAAGACACTTTTACAAAATTCCTTTCAATTTTACAAAAATCTTATTAAACTTTCTAAACTTTCTATTTATCAAAAAAATCACAAAGAATCATGGTTTGTACAAAAAAAGCTAAGCAGCAATTACTGTTTCAACATTGATGCTAATAAGAAAAACATCTTGATCATCAAATCAGCATATTAGAATAATTTCTAAAGGATGTGACACTCAAGATTGCAGTAATGCTGCTGAAATTTCAGGTTTTGAATCACAGGAATAGATTATACAAACAGTATTTTAAATAAATAAAATTAGTTGTATTTAATATGTCACTGTGATCAATAAATCCTTCTTCCACGAACTTTCAAAAACTGTACCAACCCCAAATGGCAGTATATTTTACTAAAGCACATTTAAAGTGTAACAAAAAATGAATTAAACTTCTAATTCTAATTTTGCTCACAACGTTTAAATCAGAGAAGCTATTAATTAAAACAACTCCATCCTAACAATCATGTAGAAAAAGCTAATCTAATAACACATTCTTGCAGATATAAAACTACAATCAAATTATTATATATACACTGAAATCCCTAGTTCTGAGCACAAGCAACAGTAACATGTTGCATATAGGTATGTCACAATGTCTATTGTGGCAAACAAAAGAGTCAACCCCGTCTCTCACACCTGAATAACAGCTGAAGCATTAGCGGGAGAGAAGATCGGCGGGTTGTCGTTCACATCGGCAATCTCGATATTGACATTCACAGTGGTTGACTTGGCAGGTGACCCGCTGTCAAACGCTTGCACAGACAATGAATAGCTGGAGACCTTAAGCAACCAATACAGGAAGATAAATGTCAGACAAAAACAGTTCAAAACAACTCAACTCTAGATAAATGTCTTTTTTTTTTTCAGAACAGAACTGTTCGTTCACCCACAGTCACTCAAAAGCCTCAATTTCAACCCTACATTGCCTAATTAAAGACTTTACGGCTGACTTAAAGATAATTGGCCAAAATCGTGCAATATCTCAAGAGAGTGTCTGGAAGAGCCACAGCGCAAGGATGTCAAGATTCATTAGCCAAAGTAACCGAGCTCATTCCAAGGACTAACCGTCTCTCTGTCCAGTGCCTTGTTAACTTTCAGAAGCCCGGTGACAGGGTCGATCCAAAACTGATTTTCACGGTCCCCTTTCAGAATGGAATAAGTGATTCGCCCATTGATCTGACTGTCCAGGTCTTCTGCAAACAGCTGCACATAACAAACACAGATAAAAACATATAAATTCTAGTGCATTTGAGAGTCCAAAAACTCCCTGAATTTATTCGGATCATGAAGCAAATTACACCCTCCTACGGTAAATTATATTACAGCTCAAGTACACAGTACAAATGAATAACTAATGTAAGTTCATTAAGGGGATTTTCGCGAGCAATAAGCTTAATTATATGCTAGCTGTGAAATTGAAATTATGTCTGCGGCTAATTAAATGCCAATGAAGTGGCTCGGCTAATGAGAGAACTTTACCCTTGTGACCGTCTCTCCGATAGCAACGTCTTCGCTGATCAGAACATTGTAGATGTCCTCACTGAAGGAAGGCGAGTTGTCATTGACGTCCAGAAGCTCTATGGTCACTATTGTGGCGGCTCTCAAGGGAGGCGATCCACCATCAAAGGCCTCCACATTCAGAAAAAAATCCTTGCAGAGCTCATAGTCAAGATCATCCGCCACAGAAATGATGCCTGAAATCATGCAAGATATGAGTCACAGTAAAGCCAATTAATTTATATGAATATGACAGACAACACAGTTACATAACTCGCAACACAAAGGCTCCTTAGGATGCATTAAAAGCCTGGATATTTAGTTCACGCATAATAGCCAAAAGAAAGTCCTTCCCAGCTGTGCCTTCAAGAGCTTAATTCTTTTTAAAGTATGGGTTTAGGCTAAAGCACTTGATGCTTTTGTCAAAAATGAATGCATGGGAAGTGATATAACTGGTTTCCACTGACTGCACACAGCTTTCTAAGAGACAAAGAGCACTCTCAATAACGGTTCATATGTTTTCTGCATGTTAAGCACTGCTATTAGAGTTTTGTGGAGCATTTATAACTAATTTTCTCATTCGCTGCACTTATATTGTGCTGCTTTAACAGACACAATTTATCAAATCATAATGTCTTGTCTACAGTCAATAGACTTGCTTCCGTTTGTGTCAACGATTCGTGAAAAAGCAACGATAAATGAACTGACAATAAGCCTTTGTCTGTATTAATGACAAATAAGTTCCCAGAGGAAGTCTAGCAGAACATTGTCAGACCAGAAATACATTTTATATTTGCAGAAAACGTGCGTCTCTTTGCTTGCCTGTTGAATCATCAATAGAAAACTTCCCCAGCTCGTTTCCAGACAAAAATCTGTAGTAGATTTCGGCATTCACTCCAATGTCAATACTTGTGGCAAAGACTCGCAGAACTTCTGTTCCTACAGTAACATCTTCAGGCACTGTGACCATGTATTCTTGCTTTTGAAACACAGGAGGGTTGTCGTTTATGTCCAGAACCATGATGGTGAGGTCCACCTCGGTGGAGAGCGAGCCATCGCCCCCTGCTCGGTCAGTAGCCTTGATCCTGATCTGATAGGAATCTTGCACCTCTCGGTCTAGAGGCTTCTCCAGGATCACCACACCAGAGGACGGGTCCGTCGAGAACATGCCACCAGCCGAGTCAACAAGTGAGTACACGATCTTCCTGTTTAGATCTGGGAGAAGGCATATTTTAGTAGACTATGATGATTTAGAAGACTATAATTTTGCTAAAAAAAACACAAAAAAAAAACACATCAAACATGTAATGATGATCTTTATTTATTTATGATCCGAAAAGGAACTTGGATCATTTGAAGAAAAAAAAAAAGTATGGCCTCTACTTAAAAACATTACTTAGCTATATATATATATATATATTTTTAAATCACATTGCAGGACTATTTAAAATGAAGTGGCGAAGGTAAAAAGCAGTTGTAATCAGTCACAAGACCTTTTATGCACTCATATTGAACCTAAATGTTACATGTGTAAAATACTTACCTTCATCTGGATCATTAGCCCGAAGGCGTGTGAGCAAGGCCTTGGGTGCTGCGCTCTCATATACACTCGCCATGAACCGTGTGAAGGCAAATGATGGTGCATTATCATTAACATCCAGAATGTTCAGAGAAATTTCAGAGCGACAGAATAGCCCTCCTCCATCTGTAGCCTGAGCTATCAACTTATAACCTGCAGTTCTCTCACGGTCCAATAAAGAGGCTGTCTTTAGTTCACCTGGCACCAAAACAGAGAAAAGTGCAAAAAGCTTAAAGGATGGACTTCAGAACCATGGGCCAGAGCTGCATTAAGTAAAGACTTTTGTCAGATTAATAAAAGATATTATAAGTGATGGATGATGGTGCTAAATATTTATCTGTCATAAATGTTTCATTCAATCAAAACTTGTGACGTCAATGAATTAATTACTAAATCACTGCCATCTATCTAAAGACACTTAACATTTTTGTGTCAGTTTGGGATAACAGACAAACTTGTTTTAAAAGGTATCTGAAAACCTAAAAATATTCTATTTATAAAATAAAGTGAAGGTTGGAATACACTACACAGCTTTTACAACACACGGTTACAGAAAAAAGTGCTTTATACACTAAAACATACACTGCCATACTCACTGCAAACACAATAAACATGCATACAGTTAATCAACTTTAAAAATCAACATGTTTGATATCCTTAGGCATAAAAGAATCATAGTCTGTTATATGTAATCTCAGTAACACAATCAACTCCAAACACTTGGAAAGTATATGAGTTCAGTGTTAGTCATGGGGTGGTTTTATGGACCCTGAATTTTTTTAACTTGTAAGGGAAAAAAGTTTAAAGTATTAAGTATTATGAGTATTATCAGATACACTTTGTCCATCCATTGGGTCTCCGCAGTCCACTGTCATCAATTATTTTTATTACTGTATTTATACAAATATGTGGATAACTATATGTTGTTATCTCAAAGCATAAAGAGTCATGAAAATCTTAAGTTTATTACATCGTGCAACAAAGCATAGCGGGGACTAAATATAACAAAAACACAAGAGATGGTGACTGATTTCAGAAAAAAATAATTCAAAGGTGAAACCACTGCTTATTCAGGACAGAGAGGTCGATAAAATAGAGTATAAAACCTCGGTACCATTTGTGACATAACTTTAAAGTTCCAGCAGAATACACAGGCTATTAACAAAAGGGTTCACCAAAGTATATTTGCCCTGTGGAAATTATATTTGTAGACAAAAATCTATTTTGAGAGTATTTTATAATACTTTCATAGAGAGTGTCTTAAGTTTTTCATTCTAATGGTGGTTTGCATGGTGGATTTCTATTAAGAATAAGTATCGCCTCCAAAATATAGTTAGACCTTGCTCAGAAATTAGTGGAGTGCCACTGCTGAGCCAAAATGAATTTTATGGGCAGCAAGTAATAAGGAAAGCTAGATATATCATGATGAATAATGACACACACCCCTTTTACTTTGAGACAATGCCTTCTGGTAGACGGCTTAGAATTATTAAGTGTTTCACCAACCAAGTTTACCTTTGTAGCAACAGCCATTTATATCAAAGTTTAAAATGTAACGACTCTTGAAGTGTTTGTATTATTTGACAGATTTTATAAGCAGCTAGATTGAATATAAAGCATGTTGTACTGTTGCAATTTGTATTTATTTGTAAGTGTATATGCTTTATTTCGTATACTGTATCCTTTGCTACGGAAACGATAAGAGATCAACAGAGTAAGTGTATATACAGTATTAATGTTTTTGAGGGAAAAAGTCTGGACAAAAGTCATGTAGTGTATTTATTCAAACTGAAAAATTAAAAGCATCATATGTATAAAAGCACACATCAAAAGGAGTTACCAGTATTTGAATCCATGTAAAAATCTTCAACGCCAATGCCAAACAGAGAATATTGAATTTCTGCATTGTCTCCACTGTCCAAGTCTGTTGCTCCAACTTTCAAAATAACAGTATTAATAGGCATATCTTCTGGAATCAAGGCCTCATATTGCGCCTAAAAAATAATGATAAAAATTGTTTCACATAGTGTAATGAATTCTTAATACTTCTGCATACCAAAACTTGATTTGCGTACATCAGTATGCAAGCATTAAACAAGGAAGTTGTTAACTTGAGCTGTATGAGATGACAAATGCCAGCCTAAATCAATTGCTCAGACCTGATTGCAGATGGGGCTGTTGTCATTGGCATCCATAACAGTGACCTCCACGCCTATGCGGGTTACAAACAGGCCGTCGCTGGCTGTGATATTGAGCAGATATCGATCCTGCTTCTCTCTGTCCAAAGGCTGCTTCACGAAGACCTTCCACTCCCCCTGAACGGGAGCCAGCGCAAATACCCCCTTGGGGTTTCCTCCTGAGTCAAAAACATGGCAACAGAATTGAGATAAATGAGCAAGGTTGATTTTGAAATCTCTGTGATGGTCTGCACACATATCAGATTATCATTTCCATAAACGCATTAGTGTTTATATACTGTAAGGTATTATTGTTCTTTATGTAGAATAAAACAAAATGCATATATTTCAGAAACCGTATTGAACACATCAAATTAAAATGTGCTAACATGCATCAAAACAACTCTAAGAGCAAGTTAAGTGAACCAGAACACTTGGGGACACTTTTAGAGAGGGTATATATTGTATCCTAAGTTATTGGAAACAATAAACTGAGCTTAATTCTAACAATCTGTTCACATCCCCACATGGGCTTTAAACAAAGTAATGTGACACATAAAGCAGATGGCTCTTTACTCATATGGCTTTTGCACACTTAGTTCATTAAATTAAACCCTTTCAATGTGATTATCTTTCCCGGAGAGCCTCTGTGAGCCATAAATCATCCTCCAGTGGCCTACTTTAATACGCACCTGTGATATGGAAGCTGACAAGCCGATTCTGATCAGAGCTGTCCCTGTCACGAGTGCTCAGCACCGAAACCACTTCCCCCAGGGGGTCACTCTCACGTACAGCTCCTCTGTAGTACTCTCTCTCGAAGGTAGGGGGGTTGTCATTAACATCTGCGATTGCAACAGTCACTACAGCTGTGGAGGAAAGTGAGAAGCCCTCACCTAGATCAGATGCTACTACGTTGAAGGTGTAAGATGGGCAGATCTCATGATCCAGGTCACCGAGAGTGGTGATCCAACCAGTCTTGCTGTCAATAACAAACATGGCGCCAGCGGCAGATTTAGATCCACTAGCTTTGTCCTGCTCTTGGTTTAGGGTTGGTCCAAGGCTGTAATTAACCTGTCCATTAGAGCCCCAATCAGGGTCGAGCGCTCGTACCTGGATGACCCGTGTACCCCTAGGCATGCCCTCCATAACCATGGCAACATAAGAGCTGGTTTCGAAAAACGGTTTGTTGTCATTCACATCCAGCACCTTGACTTCTACATCCACTACAGACATGGACTCGACCAGTGCCTGTCTCATGGTGGCTGCAACTTTGAAATGGTAAATGTTGATGAGTTCATAATCAAGGGGGTTGACAAGCCTTAGAAGTCCAGTTTCTCTCTCAACAAAAAATGTCCCACCCTGGTTACTCTCTCCAGTCTCTCCATTCACCACAGAAAAGAAAGCTGTCTGACCAGGACTTAAATACACTGATCCCAAGACTGTGCCAACTGGTGTATCCTCTGGGACCGTGTAAGAGTATTGGGGTTGGGTGAAGGAGGGCACATTTGCATCAGGTGGTAAGACATGAATAAATGCAGACACAAGGGAATGTTTGGCTTGAACACCTCCATCAGTAGCTTTTACAAAAAAGGAGAGAACCGTTCCTCTTAGATGCGCCATACTTCCCTTTGTGACCATCCAGCCACTGTCAGGCTCAATCTCCAACACATCCACAAGAGGAAGCCTTGCCTCGCTGTACAGCGAGTAGCTAACTCTACCATTATCACCGGAATCTGGGTCCTGAGCTTGGATTTGAGTCACCAGAGATCCCATTGGTACATTAGCCTTTATGCTAACTCTATACTCCATAGCCCTGAAACGTGGCGCATTATCATTTTCGTCAGCAAGAATTACCCTAACGGTGCAGAAGGATGCTCTTCCCCCGCCATCAAGCGCCATAACAGTTAGCACAATGTCTTTGTTTATTGGGTTCTCTCTGTCGAGTTTCTGAGCTGTAGTTATCAGGCCATCAGCTCCAATGTAAAACTGAGTCTTTCCAAGGTCATTGATAAAAGAATACATGATATGACCAAAAATCCCAGAGTCCTCATCTGTGGCACGCACCTGAATGACTTTGGTACCTGCTAGGGCATTCTCACGGACTTCCGCCAAGTAGAACCTTTGACTAAAGACAGGGCTGTAAAGGTTGGCCCCCATGACTCGAATGTTCACCTGTGCCGTGTTGGTGAAAACCCCATCCGATACAGACACATTGATGTTGTACGCTTGCCGTATCCCCTGCCTGCGCTTGCTGGACAAGGAAATGACACCTGTCTGAGAGTCTATTATGAAGCTCATTTTCTCATCTCCAGAGAGTATGCTATACCTCAAACTCTCGGCATCTGAGCTGTCTGCATCAGAAGCTTGGACACATGTCACAATGTGCCCTCTGGGAGCCAGTTCACTCACAAAAGCTTCATAAAGTGGCTGGCTGAAGGATGGTGGGTTGTCATTCACGTCACTCACTAAGACTGTGACCGTGACCTCACTGCTCTGGGATGGGGAACCATTGTCTGTTGCCCTAACAATAAAGCTAAAGCTTGGTGTAAGCTCGTAGTCCAGTAGACGGGCTGTTAACAAGAGTCCACTAGTGCTGTCAATGTGAAAGTAATCTGTGCTGTTAAACCCATCAGAGAGAATCTGATAGCTAATTATACTGTTTTTTTCAGAATCCTTGTCGGTCGCCCAAAGCTGTATCACGGTAGACCCGATCATTGAGTTTTCTTTCAAAGTGGATGTGTATGATGCGTTACGAAATGCAGGGGCATTGTCATTTACATCCACTACCACTATGTCCACATCTACTTCAGATCTGGCTCCAGTGAGAGTGTCTGTAGACCTGATGGTTAGCCTGTAGTTAGGTGTGGTTTCATAGTCTAAAGGATATATGACACTAATCACACCACTCTCAAAGCCAATATCAAATTGGAAGGAAGGATCCCCTTCCACAATAGTGTATATAATGTTTTGTCCCTCTGGGCTGGTGGCATTTATGCATAATATGGGTGTTGACAAGGCAATATCCTCTCTAACTGCCATGCCATAAAATGACTTGTCAAAAACAGGCATGGCCTTGTTCACAACTGTAACTGGAAGCTCGACAACTGTGAAGAGGGAGGGGTAGCCTGCATCACGTGCAAGGACCACCAGCGGATATTCAACATTGGACAAGTCTGCACCAAAGGCCTTTTTAAGAGTAAGCTCCCCAGTGAGCTTATTCACCTCAAAATGTGGATGATCCTCCTTAAGCTCGTAATATACAGCTCCATTTATCCCATTGTCCAAATCTGTCGCAGACACCTGGAAGATGGATGAGCCAGGTTCTGCATCAACCTGCACAGCTGCATAATATGGAAGGCCTAGAAACTCAGGGGCATTGTCGTTAACATCCTCGACTTCTACTCTGATGTTTACTCTAGCAACTCGCAGTTGGTCGTATTCTCTACTCGCCTCAACCACCAGCTCATACAGTTCCTGTTGTTCTCGATCGAAAGGGACTCCTGTGGTTTGAATGACTCCTGATGTGGGATGAATTGTAAAGCGTGTCCCTGCATTCAAAAGTGTGTACTTTACTGGTTCGTTTAAGCGGTTTCCTACTGCATTTATAATGCTCACAGTGGTCTTGTTCACACTGTTCTCCAGTACAGAGGAGGAGTATGTGGTTTGACTGAAGAGGAGGCCACTGTCCATAGCCTCCCTAACCAACACAGTCACAAGTGCTGTGCAAAAGTACCGCCCGTCTGACACTTTGACATTGAAACGATAGCGGTCTTTGGAGAGTTTATTGTTTCTGACAGTGAGTATACCCAATGATGCATCCATTTCGAAGTGCTCCAAGTCGCTATCAGCTAAGGAGTACATCAGATCAGTGGTCATGTCCGGATCAGTGCCTTCTACTCTTAGAACCTCAACCCCAACGTATGTTGGAAGAAGCAAAACAGTGTCATAAGCTTCTTGTGAGAACTGAGGGGGAGAGTCATTGATGTTTACAACCCTGATTAGGACCTTGGCTGGCTTCTCTGCAGTCAGCTGAGGCCTGCCACTGTCCCTTACATTTACAGAAAAATAAAAAGCACTGAATGTTTCATAGTCCAGTTTAGCAATAGTTCTGACAGAGCCTGTTCCAGAGTCCACAGTAAAGAACAATTTTGCTGTGTCCTCCACAATCTGGAAGACCAGGAGGGCATTGTGATTCTTGTCAGCATCTGTGGCTTCAATTACCAGGGGCTTTCCATCCTCACTTATCACCACACTGTTGATGGGGGCTGCCTCACTGATGGTCCCTGTATATGTAAGCTCCTGAAAAACTGGAGGATTATCATTTTCATCAACCACTTGGACGCAGACAGTGACACTGGAGGCAATCCCAGCCATGTTTACAGCCTGGATCACCAGTATATATGAAGAGGTCATCTCAAAGTCAAAACTCCTTTGTGTCGTGATGACACCTGTGTAACGGTTTATTTTAAACCTCCTTTCATCATTTCCTTGTGTAATATCATAAATCAGTGTGGTTCGGCTAATAGCACAAACCAATATGACAAAATTCCCAATATCCACATTCTCAGTGATCTCAGCCTGGTATTCTTGTTGAGCAAACTTTGGACTGGAAAAATCAGACAGAGAGATGGTGATCCTAGCAGTAGTTGTGCTACTTAACGACGGAGTACCTCCATCTGTGGCTCTGACAGTAAGGGTATAAAAACCCACAGTGGTAAGGTCCAGCTCTCTGGCTATTGAAATGATGCCAGACAATGAATCTATTCCAAATATGCCACCAGTGTTTCCTGTGAATAACAAAATGACAAATACCTGTCAGTTAATGATGAAAAAGGCCACAGCAGGTAAAGGATACATCAAAGATAAATCGGAAGACTCGTGACAGGTTAAAAGAATGAGCTAATGTATCACACTCTCCGCGGAACAGACAATCAGTTTTACTCAAAACAGCTGAACAATGGAAATGTTATCAAGGAGCACAATAAATTCAAGAGCTGAGAACACAGTGTTTACCTGCATCAATTGAGTAAACTATCTCGCCGTTTCTCCCTGAGTCTCTTTCTAGTGCTATCACCTGCAGAGCTGATGTTCCTGGTGGGGCCAAATCAAACACTGTACTATCATAAACAGTGCAAGTAAAAACGGGAGGCTGGTCGTTGGCGTCCTCCAAGCTCACAATAATCCGTGCCAGGTCTCTATAATAGGGAAATTCTTGATCTTTCACCTAAAAAAGAGGAGAGGAGACAGGGCAATAGACCTGAGGAGAAAAACTAAGATTTTGCACGGAAAAGATTTGTGAGGAAACAAGCAAAAAGAGAAAAAGTAAAAAAATAAATAAAAAAAAGTTAAAATTGTGAATTGTCAAAATGCAATCAATACTAAAATTTCATTCAAGTATTATTTTAAAATATTTTTTAATTACTATTAATTATTCTTAGATATTTTTATCATCTTATTAAATTAGAAAAAGGCAAATAGTGAACAATTTTCGGACCTTTTGGCCTCACTGTACGATATGTAAAACGGTCTGTTTCAGCTTTGAAATCACTAATCATATACACATTTAATAATGCAAATGTTCTTTCTTACCATAATAGTAAGGATGTGCTGAGTGCGAATCTCATAGTCCAGTCGATCTGCTGTGTACATGACACCAGTACCAGGATTGATCCTAAACATCCGCATGCTCGCCGGATCAACGCTGCCATGGATAGAATAGCTCAACTTTGCCCGTTCATCTTTGTCCCTGGCCCGGACATGCAAGACCTCAGTGTCAGCTGGCGTATCTTCAGACACCAAGACTTCATACGTACGCTCAGAAAAAATAGGACTGTTGTCATTGCAGTCCAAAACCTTTATGTAAATCTGTAGATACAGCAGACAGTCTCATTTTTAGCTTTTCACAGAGACGTTCAATCTCAGTTAAACAGATGCATGAGTAACCTACACTGTTGCAATAGTCACTTATGTCAAAACAGCTTAAATAAGAAACAGAACACGCACATGCCAGACTGGCAATACAATGTAGGTTTCTGGGACACTGGAATACTCAGCAGCCCTTGGCATATCTGAAGACATTTTCACTGAAGATTATATAGATATCTCGTTCACACAGCAATCTTGTATTGATAAAATTAGATACAAGCTGGCATGCAAATCATTCTCTCTTGGATATTTCAACCACAGCTGCCAGGAATATTCGCTTTGCAAAGTTTCTGGCTTGTTACATCCGTTTCGAAAAGTTTCCCCAAAAAAAATACACCTACCTGTGTAGTAGCAGTGTTTGTCCCATCTGTCACCTGCACCGTCATGTTGTATAGGGACTGTGTCTCTGCATCTAGAGGTCTGGCTATTACTATAGTCCCCATTCCTTTCTGTATATTAAATGCACCATCGTAGTTACCTATTTCACCAAGAAATCCCAGTTAGCATAAACTGAAAAAATTAAAAGTGCTAAAACATGCATTGCATGCATTTATATATCCAACGAAGAGGTAAAGGTTTAGCAGAAAAAGATCAAGGTAAACACTGTACCAATCGAACTGTCATGCAGTTTGGCACGTCTCTGAGTAATATATTTTTTATGTTTCACAGTGATTCATCAAAGTTTCACGGCTTTTGAAACATCAACCGCTTTATGTTGGGATCTTTCCCATCAGCCTCAGGTCTCTTATCTTCGACTTCCACAAACATCTGTGTCAAGTTCAGGCCTCTTCATGGCAGATTCTCAAATCATTAATTCAGGTCCATTCTGACGGATAAGGGCATCTTTAGTATGCATTGCATGCATCTGTTCCAATTCCACCCAATTTCCACTGCACTTAAGTGAGATCAGAAGACCAAAAGTCTGGAAGGTATCCTAGCACTCAAAGTGTTTACAGGATTGAGCGCTTCACGTTTGCCCTGCAGCAAATGGAGTTTTTAAAGCGAGTATCTAAAAGTATCAGATAAACCAGCCAACCCTTCACGCTTAGGAAAATAACTACAAAATACTGACAGTTAGCCTACCACTGTCAGATGAACAGTTTCCACCACAGGAGCTCTGTGGGATATAAAACATCTCCCGGGACGTTCTTCCACCTTCTCAGAAACAGATTCAGATGAACAGGGAAAAAAAGAAAAAAAGAACACAGAAAACTGACATTGAAGTCACAAGCTCATATTAAGATATGCAATCTGCAAAGCTCACCGAGATCCAAAATACAGAGAAGGTTTAATCAAAATGACCATCCATGCATCTTACACAGTGTAAAAAGTATAGGTGCAAATGATAAATATGTAGTAGCGTTGTAAGCAACATGCAAACAGAGTAAATCATTGTCAGTATAGTTTACCACCGATATCCACTTCTTTAAATTACATTTACATTTACTCATTTATCCGCACGGTTTTATCCGAAGCAACTGAGGAATGCTACAAAACAAGCGATTCATCCAAAGCAGACACTAGCATCTGTAATATCAGGGACATTAAAGTTTGCATCCTGACTTAATTTATGACTGGAACTGCTGCATTATTGATGCTCACCAATGATGTCGAACCATAAAGGTGTTTCTGTCTGCCAAACAGAGACCACTCCAACTGACTCATACACTTTGCCGTTTTCCGCCACTGTGAAGTTGTAAAGAGCTGCGGTAAATCGCAAGGCTAGCGGCGAAGGCACGGGCTTCCGAATCCATTCAACATGCAAATGGGCAGTCGACCACTTCTGAGGGCTCCCATTGTCAATGGCTTTTATCTGGGAAAAAAAAATGAATGAAGTAAAACAGGCTGAAACCTTAATGCGGCTTTACACCTTCTCAGTAACACTTTAGAATACTGTTCAATTGTTAATTAATAAATACACAGGAACAATTGGCTAATGCACTATTAACATTGAAGTAACTACTACTACCCGACAAGAAACTCTGATTAATGATTTAGTAAGTAATAGTGCTCAGTTGAAACTAGTGTATAAATGATTATAAAATAAATGACTCAAATACTACCAAGTCCTTGAATACTTGAATCAGAATTTGAAAGGGAAAAGCATCATAACTTCTTTATATTGGCTTATGTGAATGTAAGCTTTTAAAGGTGCCATAGAATGAAAAACTGAATTTATCTTGGCATGGTTGAATAATAACAGTTCAGTACATGGACATAACATACTGGTGAGTCTCAAACACCATCGTTTCCTACT
>JAUMHG010000050.1:8102649-8121488 GCA_032359395.1 Enteromius anoplus
TTAACTCAAAACACGAAAATCAAAAACAAAGCTGACGAGGCAGCGACTACAAAAACACGGAAGCAGAACACACACATAAGACGTCAACACCAGATAACATGAACTCAAAAATATGGGTATTTAAAGGCAGGAACTAAAGATCTAATGTGGGGGCAGGTGAAAAGGACAGGTGACGCAAATGAATTAATCAAATGACAAAATAGGACTAAACCAAGAATAAAAAGACAGGGGGGGAAAACAGGACCAGACAGACTTGAAACAGAACAAAACATGACAGGGGGTTGTGTGCGTTTAGTTCACAAAAAATAAATAAATTAAATAAAAAGTGGAACAGTATTTTTAAAAGAAGTATATTACTCCAAAAGTAAACTAAACTAAACTATATTAAATGCAAAAATATACACATAAATAATAATAATAATGAATTAATATCAAACTAATAAATAATCCCATAGTTGAAAGTTTTATACATAATATTATAATTATTATTATATGTAATATATTTAATATACAATATTACATTTACATTTCTTATTTTATATTGTATTATATACTGTAAAACAATGAAAGACAAAAAAAACAAATCCAAATAATATATTAAAAATCGGTCCTGTTCATCCCCACCTGGTCACATTCGGCGAGAATCCCGTGCATATCATGTTTCAGATAATACCCGTGCAAATTTGAACGTATATTTATCTTTTAATTGGCCGGCTGGCTGATGCACGACTGTAAACAGGCCTGTTTTTAGCTGGTTGCATCAGAGGATTCTCTTGGACATAGCTGGCATGGCGGGAATCAGTGCAGACAAGCTGTCTGTCAGATCGCTCGTTAAAGACAAGTCATTGCGAAGAACCTGGGAGACGGTTACTTTCAATCTGTCCGTTCAGGATTTAGAGTCCATGGCCGAACAGCTGCTGCTATAATTTGGCTTTTGCCACTGATCTGGAAGCAGTTTCCAGGTGAATAACCACATGTATGTTTACACTAGAGAAGCTGGATCTAGATCAGTCTGAAGCGCTAACTGCTCATGCTGCGGTGTCGTGTGCACTGTGGTATGATTTCGCTGATTAGATGGATGTAGATGTCACCACTAAGGCCTTGACTGAAGATCTCAAACATTAGCATTCTCATACCAGACATGTTCCTCTGGCTTTTCTTTTCCTCTCAGATTTGAAGGATGCGGAGGATCCCCTTCCATCATTCCCTGACCTTGAGCAACGCCTGCAGGTAATGTTTATTAATAATCGGTTTTAAAACATGACGGCACAGTACTGCATGCTTTGCATACGATTACAGAGTCTGCTGGAGAATACAGCTGTAATAAGCCTCTGGTAACAGTAGATATCATACATCTCACAACTAAAAAATGTTGCGTGTGTAATAATCACAGTTTGGAGTCATAGGCTAGATCCACTGGGCTAATATTAGCTTTAAACAGCAGAATCAGCACTAGAGAGTTTGTTTTAATGATCCTGAATGTAAGATTCACGAGGAAAGAAGCAAAACCAGACAGGAATAGTCTTAAGAAGAACCCATACAGAATTATGTAGCCCTGTAGGTCACAGGAATATATTACTGCTGCTTTAAAGTGTTTGTTTTTCTCTTTCTTGACTCCTCTAACCGGACTATTTTCAGTTGGATGCCCAACTTTTATTCAGTTTATTTAATGAGACAACTTTGTCACTGAGGAAATGTTTCAGCTATGCTTCTGTATGACCACAAGATGGCCTTAGTTTTATTTGCCTTTAAGTTATCATTAGTCTCAGCAGGAAATCATAATTGAATGATAATATCAAAATGGAAAATGATAAATTTAAAAGAAAAATAAATGTATTTTAAATGCAAATATATAAAATTTTGAATAGATTTTTGTTAATTTACTGTTGTTGTTAAAATAAATAATAATAATAATAATATCAACAAAGCAATACATTAAATTTTTACCATTAGAATCTCATACATGTAAATTATTATTCTTATTTTATTGTACATAAACATTTAATATAACATTTACTAAATAAACAACTGATAATTATTTAATAAAAACATTGAGAAAAATTGCCACTACAAGTCGATAATTTCTTTGTCTTCTTCAAATACATTTATTAGAGACAAAATAAAAATAATTGCATTTAATTTTACCATTAGAAGCCCATGCATTATTATTATTTAATACTTAATATAAATATATTATTTGTCATTTTAATTTTAATAATTACTCATTAATAATTCTTTTTCACTAGAAGCCCATCAGTTTTATTATCGTTCTTGCTGTTGTTTAATTATTATTAGTTACAAATCTTTATTACATACAAAATAGTATAAAAAGATTTAATCGTTGTCACTAGAAGCCTGTCAGTTTTATTAACTTTTATAATTGTTGTTTAATTATAAAATCTTTACATAAAAATACTAAATTAAAACATTTAGCTCATAAATGACATACTTTGTATCTAATATATCTTTTTTGATCTTACTGTGAACACTAAAATAAATACTTCTTCATAATCATTCATCAAAATGAAATAACGTGCTTTATCGGGTGATGTCCTCCAACTTTTCACAATCCAGTTAATTCCTGATGCACAAAATGTCCTGGACAATTTTAGGTTTTTTTCCCCCTTTAAAAACATTGTTTCACTCAAAAATATGCTCCATTGCGCAAGTAAAATGGAGAATGAATGCTGTTTCATGTTGACATCAGGGGGTTGGTTTTGATCGTTGACAACATTTCCTCATAACTAGTAAATTACTGACACAAAAAAGGCTTTGTCGCTATTATCAATTTCTCTTGGCATCATGAAATGTGCTGACTATTGTGAAAAACAAAACAAAACTGTAATCTTTATCCTTCAATGTATATATTTTTTAGCAATCTATAAAGCTGTTTATCCAATTATTAATTTTTACTTAAATTAGTTTTGCTAGCATTTAAAGATTCCCCATAAAAGTGTCCCTTTCTGAAATGGTCCTATGGTCCTGGCTGGACACAACACGCATAAACACACACCCACCCATTAGGGGAAAAACTGGGAGAAGTTGAAGCGTTTTGTCGTGTGGATGATATTCTGTAGGACTGTGGCATGAGTCATTGCGAAAGAAGAAGTTCCTGACACAAAAGGAATAAAAAAGTCAAGCGTCTCACAAACTGTTTCCACATATTATGTTTCATCTATTGATTGAAACCCTCTTGTCAGGCCGCATGACGATTCTGTGTATATTCCAGGATGTAGCAGACAATCCAAATATAACATCATAAAGAAAAAAAACGAAGTTCCTGAATTCCTCATTCCAGTCACTGCAGCTACAGTATATGCACAGACTATAACCTATTTCTCAACTAACTCGTTAAAAAGAGCAATTGTGGTTTGCGCTGAAGTATTAGGGAAAATAAAACACAGTTTCACCAATAAAAAAAAGGGATGTAATTATGTCATCACCTTTTTCACTAGCCGGTGCTGCCATGTCGGTCTCTGAAGGAGTCCATAGATGTGTACAAAAACCACTGCAAGATGGCCAACGAGTTCAACCAGGTCAAGCATGAGATCGCCAGACTGGAAGACAGAAAGTAAGCTTTAAACACAAACACGTATTCATGATATTACAAAGATGAATGCTGTTAATTATCGTATTAATATGTTTGTACAATTTAAAATATATATTTAGTGCCATTAAACGATTAATCGCGATTAATCGAATACAAAATAAAAAAATGTGTTTGCATAATATATTTGTGTGTACTGTGTATATTTATTATGTATAAATAAAAGATAACAAAATCCCAAATATATACATGCATGTGTGTGTATTTGTTTTTTTTTGGATGTGATTAATTGTGATTAATCATTTGACAGTGCTAAACTTAGATACAGTGTGTTTTATATAATCACTCACATATTTGGATCAGACAGACAAGACAGTTGATTAAAGCTGCCATTGTCTGCCTTCAAAGAGTAATGTTGCTCCACTGGTTAAAAAAGGCCTGTGTAATCATGACAAGACCTGGCAAACTGTGCGGTATGCAGGACTTTTTATTTTTTTAACATTTACACTGCAAAGCCACACTCTGGTGAAAACGAAAGTGCAATGAAGCCTATACGTATATACTCCAACTTTTAGGATTTCAAACAACCCTTTTTTGAGTAAGAAGTACATTTGTGTTTTCAAACCACACATTACACTAGTACACACTACAATCATTTGCAAATTAGTTGTTAAAATGTACGTAAATATAACTAATGTTAAATGCATGCACAGCCATATAATATATGTAAACCATAAATACTATAATATTCATATCATTATATCACACAAACACAGGTATATAAATATATATATATGGGTGATTCTATAATTGCAGGTACATTTTGGTGTCTCTGTATGTTACCGTCAAACTCTGTTACCAAGGTAGACTAACAACGCTGACAATAGTGTAACAGAATTGACAGTTTTATTTTAAGAACACATGAAAACATGATTAAAAGTCTTTTAAATAACCCAGTGTGAGATCAGTAATAAATGTTGCTTTTCTTGTGATATTGTGGTAACAGAGTTGATGTTCTACAAAATAAATCTTGGTGTAAGGAGTTTTTAGATTTGAATATTTTCTCAGAGAGGGCACAAATACTTTTCAGTGCTTCAGATCTTATCAGTGAGTGAAAGTGACATCACTTCCTATAAAATATGGTTTGGTAACAGAGTTGACGCAACCCTTTCTAAGGAAAAAATCATTGTAAATAATTTAACTTTGTATAATTAAGTAACTATTTGGCGCTTTTATAAATAAAATGAATAAAATGCTGCCAAAAGAAACGTACTGTAAAATATTTTGATTACACATTGATACATGATGGAAAAAATACACTGACTAATTCGGACAAGAAGAAATCATGATTTTCAGCTATTCAAGACACTTTTTAAATAAATGATTGTTAAATGATTGTTAATGACTTTGGACACCAAATGTACCCAAATTTATAGAATCATCCATATTTATATATTTTTAATTGTGATTATTCACATCCAAAAGAAAAGTTTGTATGTATGTATATATTTTCAAAATATTTACATGTATGTATATTTATGTATTTAAATTATTTGATTTTTTTTTATTTTAAATAAATATATATAATATATAAACATAACATATTTTTCTTAAATATATAAATGTTTGTGCTTGTCTTTAGAAATATACATACATAATAAAAACACATGTAAACAAGAAATATTTTGCGTTAATAATTTCACAGCACTAAACGGAAAGTATTCAGACCCCCTCTTTGTTAAATTGCAGCCATTTGCTAAAATCATAAGTTCATTCATTTTTTTTTTACACATTAATGTACACACAGCACCCCATATTGACGGAGAAACACATCATTGTTGACATTTTTGCAGATTTATAAAAAAGAAAAACTGAAATATCACATGGTCCTAAGTATTCAGACCCATAGCTCAGTATTTAGTAGAAGAACCCTTTTGATCGAATACAGCCATGAGTCTTTTTGGGAAAGAGGCAACAAGTTTTTCACACCTGGATTTGGGGATCCTCTGCCATTCCTCCTTGCAGATCCTCTCCAGTTCTGTCAGGGTGGATGGTAAACGTTGGTGGACAGCCATTTTTAGGTCTCTCCAGAGATGCTCAGTTGGGAATTCAAGAATGGCCATTCAAGAACAGTCACGGAGTTGTTGTGAATCCACTCCTTCATTATTTTAGCTGTGTGCTTAGGGTCATTGTCTTGTTGGAAGGTAAACCTTCGGCCCAGTCTGAGGTCCTGAGCACTCTGGAGAAGGTTTTCATCCAGGATATCCCTGTACTTGGCCGCATTCATCTTTCCCTCGAATTGCATCGTCGTCTCCCTGCAGCTGAAAAACACCCCCACATCAGGATGCTGCCACCACCGTACTTCACTGTTGGGACTGTATTGGACAAGTGATGAGCAGAGCCTGGTTTTCTCCACACATACCGCTTAGAATCAAGGCCAAAAAGTTTCAGACCAGAGAATCTTATTTCTCACCATCTTGGAGTCCTTCAGGTGTTTTTTTTAGCAAACTCCATGCAGGCTGTCATGTGTCTTGCACTGAGGAGAGGCCTCCGTCCGACCACTCAGCCATAAAGCCCCCGACTGGTGGAGGGCTGCAGTGATGCTTGACTTTCTAAACCTTTCTCCCATCTCCCAACTGCATCTCTGGAGCTCAGCCACCCTGATCTTTGGGTTCTTCTTTACCTCTCTCACCAAGGCTCTTCTCCCCCGATAGCTCAGTTGGGCCGGAAGGCCAGCTCTAGGAAGTGTTATGGTCGTTCCAAAAAACTTCCATTTAAGGATTATGGAGGCCACTGTGCTCTTAGGAACCTTAAGTGCAGCAGAATATTTTTGTAACCTTGGCCAGATCTCTGCCTTGCCACAATTCTGTCTCCGAGCTCTTCAGGCAGTTCCTTTGACCTCATGATTCTCATTTGCTCTGACATGCATTGTGAGCTGTAAGGTGGTGATTGTCACAGCAAAGGTACTTAAATACGTAGGACCATGTGATATTTCAGGTTTTTTTGTCAACAATTCTGTGTTTCTTTGTCAATATGGGGTGCTGTGTGTACATTAACGAGGGAATAAAATTTACTTAAATGATTTTAGCAAAAGGCTGAAATATAACAAAGTGAAATTTAAGGGGGTCTGAATACTTTCTGCACCCACTGTGTGTATATATATATATATATATATATATATATATATGTTACAGTATGTACAATATATTACAAAGGCTGTTTCTGGTTTATTTATAGAGTGAAACACAAAACCCTTCTTGTCATCTAAATGCTGCTGTAAATTTCCAGTGTTTGTTCTCTTTCTCATTTTCTTTTTTTCTTCTCACGCGTTTTCCGCACGTTTTTCAAATACACAGAGTTTAGATAAAGCACCAAGCTCAGCTAGAGAACCACTTCTGATTTTTCCTTACATACATACATATATAGTATATCTCTGATTCATCCTTGTGCAGTCAAACACGTTTAACCTTTTTTTCCGCATTTTTACAAATCAAATTACACAAAAGACACAGAAACGTGGCTGTCCCCACATTGCAACCCTGCTCAAACTGTTAACTATGGTCCAAAGGTCATTGGTACTGTAGCTCACCCGCTGACTCTGTGCCTTTGTGAGCTAGTGAAACATTACAAACCACAGACAAGTCATCAAGACGTCGTCTACTATCTATAATATTGTTTTTCTTTTTTTCCAATTGAGATCATTGTAACAACCCAGGTACCCAAAGCTGTGGCATCAACAGTTTCACTTCCTATTAAATGGTTTCGGGCACAGAACCGCCAACTGCAGTCACCTGTCTGACACCCAGCTCACATAATACATTATTTTAGTACACACCTTTCATATTATCATTACGTTAAATACAGTCTTTAAAAGATGTGATGTAATGAATGATTATAACTTGTTATTTCCTCGTTTGTGTTTGTCACGCTCAGGAGAGAGCTCATGGGAGAGCTGCGAGAGGACGAAAAGGTGTCGATGGAGTTTGAACGGCTTGAGGAGGAATACAGGATACTTACGGAAGAGAACCAAAATCTGATTACAGTCCATAGCCAACGCGCAGAGCAGCTAGAGACACTCCGAGTGATCAGTCAAAAGAGACAGGGCTCCTCGTGACCTTTAACACCAGTGGGAAAGAGCTCTCACCTCTGGGTCTTCACTACTGCTTATAAACATCTCAGCACTCCTTCAGTGCTTGTGTAATGTACTGAAGCGGAAAACCGATCTTGAATCAGTGTGCTTAGACCTAGAGACTTAACCAGTGTATATTTATTACATTTAAGCGCTAATATGGGTCTATTTTAGAGCTGAGAGGTGCCTCACTCGTGTGTGTCTGACACTGCTTTATGAATATCTACTATTTTTCCTCTTTGTGTGTTTGTTGACAAATGTGATTCGCTGCCTACACTGTACAAATGAAATGCTCTGCTGTGAAAGTTGCACTCAGTAAAAGTTTTTACTGTTGTTTACTGTCTGCCAGTTGCATAAAAAAGGAATTAAGGAATTACATTTCTGCTCAGCTATTTGAGTTCAAGCTAGGTGACGATAAATGTATGACTACACACCATTGTTTAGTCAGTCAGCAATAGGGAACTTGGGTTTCGAAATGTGATCTGCTCATTTTAGGATTGTGAAACCGTTCAAAAATATCAATGGCTGACACCCCCATCCCACACAGCTGAAATACCAGAGGTATACGTCCACAAACCAGTTTAGCAGCGTGATATGTTTGCTTCCTCTAGGTTTAGGGGTTATTTAGTCTGGAGCATTGTTTTTGTTAGTGTTTCCTTGTCTTTACTAGAATTACAATTGTGAATGTTAAAAATATAATGCTTAGTTTGACATTTAGCACTTTACACTACAGTGTTTACTAGCCATAAAATAGTTTAATCTGTTTTATTATTATTATTTAACTTAAACTATGAATAAAATAGAAAAAGTAGGAAGACACAAAGTGTGCTTGTTTCTGGTTACATTGGTCAGTATTCAATATAGTACATTTTTGTTTGTAAGTTTCTCATCTTCTAGGAACTGAAAAGGTTAATGTGTCTTGTCAGTCAGTACAGTGGACTGTGGGCGAAAACCACAGAGGCCTGGCGACGAAAAATAAGGAAGTAGTGACGTAAATGATTGACAGGACAGAGAACCAATAAAAAGAGTTCTGTGTTTCAGGGGTGCGGGACAAAAACAATTTTTTGGCAGAAGTCACATGACACCAGAGTGAAACACAAGCGCCTCCTTATTTTTATAGTTACAAGTGAGCGCTTTAAACAAGCCGAGTTAGTATGTAGTATCAAATCCATCAAACTTTTCCTCTCGCTCTCCGGTGATATGACAGGTGAGTTTACGATCTCTTGTGGGTTTGTCAGTTTTTTTGTGTGTCAAGAGAGACATAAAGGCCTTAAGAATGGAGATCGGTGAACTTTATAGTTAAAGTTTAAAATCTAATTTAAATGTAAAACATATTATCTGCTTTACTTTAGATATAGTTCTGTTTCACGCCATACGAATGCGCCTTTTTTCTTCTTCTTTATAACCAACACTGTATTCTTCTGTACAGATGTCCTTTTTTTCCAATCGGCTGTGTCTCAAAACGCAATGGGATTTCTACCTAAGACAGCATTTTAGCAGCGCATCCGCGTTCCGAAGGTTCTATTCGAACATTTAAAGCGCGCCAGGGATGCTGTCTAGGTAGACGGCTCACTATGTTTTGTGACACAAACGTAACGTTGGGGTTTTATTACATCCAACGCGCGTCTGTTGTTTTTACTCGACACAGGATTAGGGAAATGAGCTCAAATGTTTCCGTTTAACAACATAAAATGCCCCAGATGAACTGTATGAGACAAGCGATCACTAAGTTCCTCGTTAAGTGAAGGAGTAATGGAGAGGGACAGACGGTGAAAATGCTTGCTCATCCTTTATCAGCAAAACCCTATGAGTCAGCAGTGAGCGCGCACTCTTACGCCACTCACGCTCATGACTTGACTAGGTCAAATACACTGTTGAGATAAGGTGCTTCCGTGGGTAAGGACACGTAGTTAGTGAGTGTTTCAAAAAAGCATTTTTTTTTCCCGAGGCGCATTTGTTTCTAGCTTTAACGTTACTTCCCGTCGCACGGGAGTTTCTAAGAACTATCAGACGAGCAAGAGCGCTGTTGAACATCAACTCGGCTGTCAGACAGACAGAAATGTGATAGTTTTCCTACAAGTTCAATGAAAGATAAAGCAATACTGAGAAGATTGCGTTTGAGACACAATTTGGCCAGTTAATGAGTAAATAATTCCAAAGCAATCCAAAACTGGCCAAGCAAAGCACAAACCTCCAAAAACAAAGTGCCACTCAGCTCTGATTCCATTCCGGCTTTTCTATGTCCTGGTTCCTGCTCAGTGTTGCCAGATTGGATGGATAATTTCAAAACACATTTTTTTTTTTTTTTTACTAATAAAACAATGTGATCGAATGTAAATCAAGGTTCATACAAGACAATTTTAACTCCATAAAACAAAATGATGATGACAAAATAACATAAACACAAAGCTATATAAATCGGAGAAAATAGATTAAAGAGAATTAGCCTACCAAATATAAAAAATATGCAAGCAGCATACAGCCAAAAAGGCAAAAAGTAAATAACGTGTAAAAAAATTGCATCCTTTTTAATGTCTACAGTCAGAATTTAAAGGCAAAGAAAGTGTCCAATATAGTGATCATGCACACACCATGACTGTCAAAACTATGATTAATTGATGCATACTGCATGATAATAAAAAATAACAAATGTTCTTACCTTTCACTCTATAATTTCACACAGAACTAGAAAGACTTTGAAGTTCACATTGAACGTTATACAAAACAAGTGCAGCAGATTTCAATACTAATCTGAACCATATAAAAAGAGAAAAGACAGGTTCGTATAGATTTTTATTTAACTGTGCTTTGATTTCGAGGTTGCAGTGATAAGAGTCATGCCATCTCTCCCTCAACAGGTGTAATTCATGTTGTGAGAGTTAAAACTCTATACCATACTTATTTAGCCATGAACATTATACAGTTCTACATACGTTATTGTGTTAAACACCCATCACTGCCGAATCATCAAGTCTGTAAGCGGCTGCGACGTCAGCCTCAGCACCAGCAGTCTTTGCAGCGTGCGTGTGTTTAGTACCGTTGTGATGACTGATTGGATGCAGAATGCTCACTTGCACTTGAATGTTAACTAATTAGTCCATATAATTCATAAGTTTAAAAACCGCCCAAATTTTGTCCACCCGCCAAAGCCAATATTTACCCGCACAAACAAATTGAAAACCGCCCAATCTGGCAACACTGTTCCTGCTAATAAGAGAGCAACAGGCAGATTTTGGAAATAAAACAATCTTCTCCATTAACAATAACTTACAGATCCTTAAAGAGTTTGTTAATCAATGCTATATGCTTTTGTTAAAGCCGCCAGCCTACATTATTTCAAATTCAAATTCAAATTTGAATGCATATTATGTTAAACAGTGGAATTCAGGGTTGAAAACTACATTACCATTATTGTTATTCAAATCATGTTTTTTCATTGTGTATTCCAGTTAATCAAACTGTAGTTGGGCTATTTTGATTCGGTTAAAAAAATAAACAAAATGAAACCAGAAACATCAAATATATCCAGCTATATCCTATTCTTCATAATGAACGACAAACAAAAGCAAATGTTATAATTCACCTCTTTGCTAGTTTGTGGCTTATAACTCTTTATGGTTTTAAGTGCTGCTGAAAAAGTTGGTGAGCACTGTTGTAATTTGTAAAAAAAAAAAAACTTAGGGCATTTTAATATTGTGTTCACAACATGAACGTCTTTAGAGTAAATATATATTTTTTACAATTTATGCTGAGCTGTGAAATATGTCACTGGTTAGGAACTGCTTTTTAAAATTGCTGCATATAGTATCCATAATATGATTTTGTAACATTTGTATCCAGTAAAAGAAAAATTCAATGGTTAAATAGTTTCGAAACCTTGATTACTCCTGCTGTAATAAATATGTTCTATAACTAAATTACCTCCAATAGTACACATGACCGTTTTCTGAACTGAGCACATATCCTTGATGTTTTTACCTTGCAGATTAACTCAGCATGTCGGTGGAAAACTCCAAGTCGTTTAAGTTCACCTTCCAGTCGTCTGTGCACAGCTCCCACGTCTTGCAATGTCTGAATGAGCAGAGGAAGAAAGATCTTCTGTGTGATGTGACCGTTGTGGCAGAGACCCAGAGTTTCCGGGCGCACCGGGCAGTTCTGGCATCCTGCAGTGATTATTTCAGCGCTCGTTTGTCCAGTCACACATCTGAAGGAATAATCATAAACCTTCCTGATGAGGTAACAACATAATTAAAAGAAGAAGTCCGTGGGATATCTTTGGCCCAGGGATAGTTCACCTACAAATTCTGTCATTAATTCCTCACCCTTATGTCGTTCCAAACCTGCAAGAATTGTAATTTTTATGTGAACTATCCCTTTAATTCAATGTCTATGTGAGATATAATGCATTTTTAATCTACTTGATTTAAAACATTGTTTTTTATTTTTTTTTTGAAGGTTAACTCAGATGGATTTGAACCCTTGCTGGACTTTGCCTACACCTCGAAACTCATCTTTACCAAAGAGAACGTGCTGGAAATCCGTAACTGTGCCTCTGTTCTTGGTTTCAAGAACTTGGACAAAGCCTGCTTTGACTTCCTTCTCCCCAAGTTCTTCGACAGCAGCAGAAATGCATCCAAAGTCCAGAGAAAGTGCTGCAAAACCAAATGCTGCAAATCACGAGGGGCTGAATTGAGCTTGAACGATGGAGATGACACTGTTGATGAAGACAAATCATTACTTCAACCGTTGCAGCATCAGCTTGAAGTCAAAGAGCCATCTTGTCCTCCTTCGGTGGCCATTGAGGATGTGGGAAAAAGCTGGCACAGCCAGAAAGACACCGATTACTCCTTTCTGTGCCCGAAGTACCGGAAGTTTCAGATTGCTTGCGGGAAGGAGCGATCCTGTCTGGATGTTTGCGACTCGAAACCCATGTCCCTTGATAAGACGGAAGACTGTCCTTTAAACTGCCTGCCTTGCTCAAGCAATGAAGACGGCAAGGAGCTCTTATCAAGCGAAAAGACACCTGAAGATTCTCTTCTGCCTGAATGTTGTCCCCTGAATCCTAGTCCTTGCACAGACCAGCCTTTTTTTGCAATCTGTAATGAGTCTACACAATCCATTTGTGACTCTGAAAAATGGGGAACGTCTCCTCGCTCAGGACCGGAGGATGTGTTTAGGCCATTCGCGGAGCTCAGAACGGACCAATGTAGCGAACAGAGGAGCACGGAGGAAATAGAGGTGGCCAGACAGCTCACGTTCTGGCCGGATTCTTGCCAGGCGTCTCGCTCTGCCCTGGACTTGGTGACGAAACCCTCGAACCTCAACTGTCTGAAAAGCTGCCATCTGGATCCCAGAGCGGTGGAGTGTCCCTTCCTGCAGAACTTTGGCGCAGTGGGAGCTCATCTGCACGATGGAGAGGGGGGACCCATGTCACAGGGCAGTCCATACATGCCCTCCAACCAATCAGGGGAGGACTCTGACAGCTTTGACACGGAGGGGGACAGTGAGTCTTACAGCAGTGAACGAGTGTGTGAGGTGAGGCCTGCTTGTTTGTTAGCGATTCTTCATCGGTGTGAATAAAACCTTATCCCTAAGCTTCTCTGCTTGAATGATGAATGAAATTGTTTGTTGAGGAAAGATATGCATAAAATTTTTAAGTGATCAGATGTCGAGATATTTGTAATATGTAAATTAATAATAATAAAAGTAAACTTATTTTGCAAAATGTTTTTGACCTTTTTTAAATGTACAGATTATGAATAATGTTTACAAATATATAATGATTATTTTGCTGTTATAGTAGCATTTCAATAATAATAATAATAATATGATGTTAGTAATATTTGTATTATATAGTAGCAGTGAATGAATGAATGAATGAATTAATTAATTTTTGTTTTTTTAATTTACTGATTATTTATATTTTATACAAATATTTTATTATGATTATTATTCATATTTTTGTGGTTGTCATTATTAACAGCAATTTGATGATAATAATAGCATTCTTATAATATATTAGTATTGTATTATTTGTATTATTGTATTATTTATTGTATAGTTATATAAATATAAAATTATGATGACGATAATCCTAAATTGTTTTGGAACTAGTTGTGAATTTTATTTAATGTTTTTTTTTCTAATTGTCTAATAAAGTTGAGCAATTTAATTAATTAATTATAGTCAATTTAATTTATAAATGATCTTACTCAATACATTATTAAGTTGACCAATTATCCAACGATACATTAAATTAATTCCTTTACCTGTTAATAGCACTCATGGGTGACTTTCTTTAGAGACCCACAAAAAATGGTGCCAGCAGTCTGCTATTAAATCAATATTAAATCAATAAATCAATATTAATAAAGAAATATTGGTCAATCCAACAATTGAGACCAATTGAGCTCTTATCTAGTCACTAGATTCTCATACAGTTAGAATAAGCTAAAACCTGGCGATTCTAGTGAGCATTTTTATATTTGTTAATGTTGGTTGGACTTTGCGCTGTTCAGTGCCTTTTGATCGGTCTGGAATCATATAATTACTTTGCACACCTAATAATGACTCATCAGACTCCTTGTAAGGTCTAAAGTCCACACAAGTCCTGACCTTTTAAAGAAGCAGTAACGCAAAAATCTCTTACTCACTCAAACTTAATTTTAAGCCAAGTTGACATGATAGTGTTTCAAACATGAACAGATCTGCTTCCGTGACTTCCATGACATGCTGACTGTTTTCCTCCAGATGGCGCTGCCGCTCTCTGTGGATCAGATCGTGTCTCTGAGCAGGAACGACTTCCAGCAGATGCTGAAGCAGCAATGCTTGACACGAGAGCAGCTCGACGTTGTGCATGACATCCGCAGACGGAGCAAAAACCGGATTGCAGCCCGCCGCTGCCGCAAGCGGAAACTGGACTGCATACACAACCTGGAGTGTGAAATCGAGAAACTGGTGAGTATTCAAAAGATCCTACTAGTCTGAGGGATCCCTAACGGTTCAAATACATTTGATACGATTTTAAGGTTTAAAAATATATATATTATTATTTTATTCAAATATATGTTTGAATAAAATAATAATAATAATACAATTTTGAAATACATTCAAAATAAATGTATTTAAATATAAATTGTATTAAACAAAAAATTACTTAATTACATTTTCAAAACTATGCCATGAATTTTTATTTACGTAAGATTAATAGATGCATCACATTACATTTAACAGTTTATGTTAAAAATGTGTAATCCAATAAAATATTACATGCAACTCAAATGCCAAAAAATATATATATGTTAAAGTCTATATATGTTGTTTCTTTGTGCTCTGCAGAGGAGTGAGCGAGAGAAGCTGACATCTGAAAGGATACAGCTGAATCAGATGAAGATGAAGGCCTGGCAGAGTTACTCAGGCCTGTATGAGAGGGTCTGTACTGAAGCCGCCCTCACACCCGAGCAGCTTCAGGTGCTGGCTAAATATTCCTCTCCAGACTGCCCGCTGTCTGCCTTCCTGTGCCCCTCACCAGACCTTTCTCAGAGTCCCCAGGCTTCAGACCTCTTCTCACACACCTGTTGCTCTGGGGCCAAACCACCACATAGTTCCTCAATGGAAAATACTCTTGCACAGTCAAGCTCACAGAACCTGTTACCTCTTGGGGTCGCAGAAGCACAGTCGCACACTTGTCCTCCTGATGCCTCGCCATTGGAGTGTAGTTTAATGGTGAAAGTCGCCACTGCCTTGCCCATCAGCAATCACCAAACAGACAAATTACAAAATTAAGCGTGTTGGTTGAAGAAAGGGCCATAGAAAATCAGTGAAGGACTTTAATTATTCACTAATGGTGCATTTAACAAACGTGACATCACTACTGTCCTCTTCTGATTGTAGGTTGTGCGTTATATTTTATTTTTTTTACTCAAACCCTTTAAGCATTAGCATTAAGTTTGTATTGGTTAGTGTTTAATGAAGTATTCCTTTACCTATGTAAAATGATCATTTACAGTCATTAACACACATGTCCCTGAACATCCTCACATTCTTACAGTATCAATCGACCTCACAGGATCATTTTTGGACTCACAACACAACAAACCTCATCTCACAGCTCAATAATAACCCTTTTTTCCTTCTCAGGGGACATGAAGCTATTGGACTGCACTGTTTTTGCTCAAACTGTGACACTCAAAATGTCTTGAAACTTTAGAAGAGACCATTGAATCTGGGAATCGAACTCTCAGGTTTTTAGAACTGCACATGTAGTTTCACTAATGTTGATTTTATGCAATTAATAATTTCTCCATCAGATGTGGCTGAGGGGAAATCCATTTGTAAGCAAAAACGGTTTTATTGTATGTGTTGCCTTAAATAAAAAAGCTAATCTTTTTTTCCTTTTTAAATGTAATGTGATAACACTTGGATTATTCCACTTTAATGTTTTGCTTGGGACCAGATTATCATCTCTTCAGAAAGCTTGATAATAAATGACTTACAAAAATGAGTACATTTGAAACGAACTTGTTTTCCTTGTTTTAAGTACTTAACTTTGTAAATATTTAATGTTTATATTGCATAATAATACCTATAGATTTAATTTAGCAACTTCTAAAAAAAGTTTCGGTATTTACAGTGTTGCACCAACCCAGACAAAATTTGGCATTTGCTCGGTGTTTGATAAACTATCATAATTACAGCACCTGTAGCTGTAATGTGTAAACACTCTTCAGTCTAAACAAAGACAGCTCGAGGACAAATTTGTGAAATAATTTCACATTACAATCTGTGTTGTCTCCGAACTAAGAATGTGCGCTCTGATAATGACAGGCTGTGAGGCATTTTTCATCATTTCAATCATTTTGATGGATACGTTCTGTTCGGCTGTCAGCTTCAGAACTGTGTGTTCGTGTTCGTGTGCTCACTTCCCTTGGGTTAATCTGGCATGATCATCCGTTTCTGTACAGAGACAGCCATCGGTCATAATTGATCTTCATTTGACAAAGCACCATCAGAAAACAGATTCTTTGTTTTTGGTATCTCAGTATTCTAGTATCCTGGTATTCATTGTACAATAAAAATCATATTAATGTTCACATTAAAGTTGGAAAAGCATACACTAATAATAACAGAATAACATTTGTTTGTAAAATAAGTAACTCTGCTACTGGATGTCTTTCTATTAATGTCAAACTATTAATCCATAATATATATACACACACACATATATATATATATTACATAATATATGTGTAGTGTGTATATTTATTATGTATATATAAACACACACACGTACAATATATGTTTTGAAAAAATTTACATTTATATTCTTATATTTATATTAATATATATATACAATATATAATATATATATATAATTTTTTTTTAAATACATGCATGTGCTTGCATTTATATATATATATATATATATATATATATATATACATACATATTATACGCTCATGTAAACAAAAACTTTTATTTTGGATGTGATTAATCATTAAATTATACCAAACCCATGTGGAACACAAAAGGAAACATTTAACAGAATGTCCAAGCTGCTCTTCTCCATCCACTGAACGTTTATAGAGACTAAAACTGTCATTGTATGGAAAAATCTTGTTTTGTATTATAGTTTGGAAAGGAAAGTAAATTGTCAAGGGCAAAATTTCATGCTATGGGTCTGTCATATAGACAACCGATGTTTTGTGCCAAGGTTGTGGTCATGAAGCTTAAGATAAGACATCAGAGAAAGACGAGGTCTTCAGAGAACTATACAGATGCATCCTTCTGTGAGACTAATTGATTTGGTGGATGATAACTGGATGTGGTTTCCCTTTATGTACGGGTGTCATGGTTTTATTTCATAACGTACCACGGGGAGCACAATGTCCCTCGCTGTTTTGAGAGGAGCTTCTCAGGTAAGATGAGCGGAGCATGTCACATGCACGTATTCTGTGACCTCATTCATTCAAGATTACAATGTTAAAGAAAAAAAAAAAAAAAAGAGAGGAACGGCTTGGGGGTTTTGATTAAGAGTTATGAGGTTAGCAGATTAGGGACAGGGAAAACAGTATTACGGCAGTCTAAACCGAATCCCAGAATTAATCAAAATACTAAAAAAGAAAAAAAAACCTTAAGCTGGCAGTAAACATCATCACATTCAGCAGCACAGTAATATTATGCCATCTGTGTGGATTTAAATAAAAGCTCTTGCTCACTGATGCACTACACAAAGTGAAGAAATATGATGATATTCACTCGGTGTGAGTCACTGATACTTTGGCGTGTTTGGCATTTTCACTGATACTTTTGCTTAATTTACATGTTTTTCAGAAAATCACCTCAGCCCCGCACAAGCTCACCCCCACAATCCCGGCCATGGGTGTTATAAACCTGATCCTGATCTTCTCAAAGACCTTGTTCAAGAGTTGGCAAATAATTCTCCAGTGCTGTATAAAAGGTTAGTTAGATAACAGCACCCATTAAACACCTTCTCACTTCCCTCTCTTGACCTCACACAGGCTCGAGTGTCTTGAGGTCAGCTTCTGCAAAAGAATATCATAAAGAAGCTACATTAAAAACTTAACTACCTTTTAAGTGCCACAGTAATTCAATGATGCTCATAAAAAATAGACACATTCAAACACAATTAAAGCAAATTGTCCAAGTGGCTCGAGAAAAAAAAAAAAAGAAGAAATAAATATAGTAGACAGTGAAAAGATGCTGGTCAAGTATTAAAGGGTTACTCCACCCCAAATTGAAAATGTTGTTATTAATCACTTCCAAACCTATGAAAGCTTAGTTTGTCCTCAGAACAAAATGTAAGATATTTTGGATGAAAACCGGGAGGCTTGTCACCGTCCCATTGACTGCCAAGTGATGAACACTGTCAAGGTCCAGAGAAGTATGAAAGACATTGACTCCATCTGCCATCAGTGATTCAATCTGAATGTTATGAAGTGACGAGAATACTTTTTATATGGAAAGTAAACAAAAAAACGGGCTTGGAAAGACATGGGGGTACGTAAATAATGACAAAAATGTTTATGTTGGGTTGGAGCAATCCTTAAAGGTGCCATAGAATGGCAAACTGAATTGACCTTGGCATGGTTGAATAATAACAGTTCAGTACATGGACATAACATACTGTGAGTCTCAAACACC
>JAUMHG010000050.1:8137753-8154714 GCA_032359395.1 Enteromius anoplus
GGAAGTCAAACAATATAATGATAAATACAATAGTTCTCTAGAAATAAAAGTGTGAAACTTTACTAATCTACTTGCTAGCCAAATATATATATAATACCATTCAAATGATTTCTGAAAGATCATGTGAAACTGAAAGCTTGAGTAATGGCTGCTTAATGTAGCGGAAAACGTTCTTTCCAACACTTCTACAATCGATGAAGCTTTTCCGTTATCTCCACTGTTTTTCAAATCATAGAGGATGCCATCATTATAATGGCCTTTAAATGTGAACATAAACACAAAAAGCATAAGTAGACTGATGGAAAACTGTGTACAGAAGATGTCAAGTTTTGGGAGCAGGTCTCGCAATGTTTGAACTTTTGAGGTGCAACAGCTTTTATAAAAGCAAAACAATGTTATCAGGATATATTGTATTTTAAATGGAACTGCTTTAACAATAAAAAAGAAGAGTTTGACATCTTAAAAAAAATATGCTCACAAAAGAAGACGTCACCTGATACACCCTTTAATCCCCTTTTGAGATTTGATCTTTAATCTTTTATTTTTAAGATTTAAAATGTAATCTTTTGAGAAAAGATTTTAGAAATCCAAATTAAAATTAAAAAGGTCATTGTGACTTTTTATCTGAATTTTGCCAAATTAATAATAAATGTATAATTAGAGCGAAGAAGATTCTCAAAGAGGTAGAAAGTGGTTAGAAAAGCTAAATTCGGAGTGTTTTTGACCCGCTAATTTGATTAACATTATATATTAAAAGTATGATCCCTTTTAAAACAGGATGCCAACAGTAAAGGAATTAAACCAAACTTGCTTTTCTCTGCTTAATAAACCCTTTGTTAACACTAGCATGAACTAGTGTATGTTTTTGTATGGCACTTGTCACACAGCTCATAAGAGTCTGAAATGAGCGACTTATTCCAATGAATTTTAAAAGTAGATTAGAGCTGCTCTGTAAATATCTGCCGGTGGATTAATGCACATTTTTCTGCACGCCTGAGCTGGCTTGCATGGAGATGTGTTACTTACTGAGGCGTGAAACATTGCAGAAAAAAGCGCTCATTTTACAATGCTGGATATTGAGTATGGTGATTTAACTGTCATAACTATAAGTGGCACACATTAAGCATCTCAGCGAGACATTCTGGCACAAGTGACTGGCAGAGATCTTATTCCATAAGGAAGTGAAGGGATTTCTGCAGGGAGAGGGAAGCCGATGAAAGGGCACTGGGTTTACTGAAGTGCATTTCACACAGGGGAGGAAATCCAAGCTCTCCACAGGTCTTAATCACGAACTCAGGGAATGAAACCAAGACTGGAACAAACCTTTGTCCATAATTTAGTAGGTCGTGATGCAGCATCGGCCGCTTGCTTTTAGGAAGAATTGAAGAGTCAGCATGGGGGCAACAAGGTCAATACAAATGATCTGGATAATTAATAGGTCTGCTTTGAGAAAAACATATTCAAGATTCCACTCACAGGGTATTCTTTTTATCTATATTTGAAATGCATAAAGACACACAGCTCAGTGTTTCCAGTCATTTCTGCTGCTTCGGAAATCATATCATCAACGTCCAGCTAAGCTGACTCACCTTCGCTGTGCCATCTTCCTTAAGGCTGATGAGGTCTAAGTTGAACTCTTTCCGCAGACCATCAGTCTTGTTAAGGACTATCCGTCCAGTCAAACCATCCCATTGGGCCTGAGGCACAAAAACAGTATACAATGAGAATGATGCACAACATCGGTTTTACTGCTGTGTCTTTCAATCATAGCAGTAATGGAATATTATGCAGCCTCGGGCATGTGTGTCTGTTAGTACAGTACGCACACACAAAAACACAACACTTTCAACTGAAAATTTTGCTGGTCAGTTAAATTTTAGTAAAATGGACCCTGGTGAAGGTAGAGTTTAAGCATGAACACTGGGATCATGTGTTTTAGGTTTGCCAATGATAAATAAAACTGAAATAGTGTATTATATCTGAAGTTGTACCACATTTTTTTCTTTTATGATATAAAATACAGTGTTGAAAAATCAGCACTTGCTCTAATACAGTGGTTCCCAAACTGGGGGGCGCGGAGTTACGATAAGTTATAATACTGCCACCCGACAGTATTAAGTGCGCACTGCTCAATGTGTGGCGCTCTGCTCAGTATTCCGCTCTGAATGTGCGTTCCGTTGAGCTGCTCACAGCTCATATGAATGCTCCACTCGTGTACTGCTTTAGCTCAAAGAAAAAGAAAAGTCCGATCAAATAACGTGCAGACAAAAAATGTCTATGTATACTTGTTCCTGTTTTCAATAGTGCCACATACTGTGCTGTAACATGCTGTAGTACTGCTGTACTGGACAACGCTGGTAAAATGATGCAACCCTCTCGTGACGGTATGCTCCGATAACAATAGGAGCTTTGTAGGACTACACATTATTTTGATAATTAAAATATATCTGATTCTGTTTCATCAAACTGAATAAAAATAATATATTGAGATTTAATATTCATATATTTTCTGTCCAATTGTATTTTTTACCTTCAATAAACTTGGTTATTTTATTATTAAAATTATTGAGTTAAATTGAAAAGTCTTACAACATGACTATATGGTTTTAATAAAATAATAAAGAATTATTACAAAGCAGTTTCAGTTTCGGCCAAAAATCTCTAGATTTTTATGTAAAAAGAAGGTTTTCAGGGTGATACAAGACCCCACTGAGAAATGATCATTTTTGGGCACAGGCCAGTTTGAGAAAATCTGTTAAAAAAGGCAAAAACAAAACAATAAATGCTGTTACATATTAAAAAAAATACATAGTCATTTATGTTTTTTAATGTTTTACTCTAAAAGTGACTAGCTCCTTGTTTATTTAGTAAGTTGGCACACACTGAATTTTTATAATGACATTTCAAATAAATCCTTCAGAAGTTGTGTTTATGTTTATTTGCCAATAGGGGGGGCTTGAATTTTTGTAATTCTGCAAAAGGGGGGCCCGGCAGAAAAAGTTTGGGAACCACTGCTCTAATATAAGGTGAAGTGAAGTGTATAAAGTGTAACATCAGTAATAGATAACCCAGAAATTCTGCCATCATTTACTCATCCTCATGTCGTTCCAAACCTGTAAGAGTTTCTTTTTTATGTTAAACACAAAAAAAGAGGATATTTAGAAGATCACTGGTATTCAAACAGTAGATGGTAGATTGACTTCCATTTTATTTTATCCCTACTATGGACGTCAATGGGCACTAAGAACTGCCACCAATCTTGTTTTTTTTTTAAATATCTTAAAGGTACAACATGAGGTTTGGTACAACATGAGTAGGATTGCAAAGGGGAGGAACATTTCCAGTAAATACCTGGAAACTTTCCAAAAATCCCTGGTTATTCCTAAAATTTAATGTTTTCTCTCTTAGGCTGCATTTATATGATCAAAAATAGTCAAAGTCACGTGTATTTTCTAGAGATTTATACAAATTGTATCAGAGCAGTTTCGAATAGATAAACAGAAATAAAGGAGAATCAGTTAAAATCTGCATGAAGCAGAAGTTTGCAACCAATTTTACTTCTGCATTGTGATATACTTCAGAGAGAAACAGAATATTGAATGAGGAACATAGAGGGTGTGGCTTTGAATTGATTAGATTCAGGCATTTCATATAGAAATGAACACTGACTGCTGGAGCGGCGTGGTTAAAGATGTCATGCTCATGCCCAAGCCATCAAACTGATGTCATCAGAAAAGCCAGTTGTTTTAGAGAGGAGGAGCATTTTCAGATTTGGATTAAAGATTACAAAGACAAACACATTTTTTTGTGGATTTGTGAATTGTTCACAACAATGTGAGCTAACAAAAGCTAAATATAGCCAATTTTGATTTCACATGAACTTTAAGGAATAAATATGAAAACAAATATGAAAACACCTCTAAAAGACAGTAGTGTCGTTATTCTGCATATTTGAATTGGTACACAGAAAAACAGTAATATTGTTAAACTACAATTTGAAAGTTTAATTAAAAAATACCTAAAAAAATAAATGTATTTTCATCAATGTGTTCCTGCTTAATATAAGTATTAATTTCTTTCAATTAACAATCTCAGTCTTGTGCACCATGTTGTACAACACATCAAATCGATATCTCTCTGTCAATGTTTATGTTGTTTTTGTGCCCAAATGTTTTGAACAATATTACAAAACATCTGTGTTGCTCCTTTGTGAATAAATATAACCAGCTGGTTCTAGTTCTGCGGAAATGAGACTCCATACCAGCCCCTATTTGCTACATTAAAGTGGAATATTAAAGTGTGGATGACGGGGAGATTTTACACTACTGTTGTGACTTATCCAAAAGAAAAATCTTTCAGGTTCAACAATATTAAACCAGGCTATACTACCTGCTATGGTGATTTTACAAACAGCCTGGCATTATTATTAAAACCATTCTTAATCTTTAGATGTGTCTAGTGTTAGGGATATTGATTTTCGTGGGTATAATATGCAATGGGGCAAAAAAGTATTTAGTCAGCCACCAAATGTGGAAGTTCTACCACTTAAAAAGATGACAGAGGCCTGTGATGTTCATCATAGGTATACCTCAACAATGAGAGATAAAATAAGAAAAAAAGTTCCAGAATATAATTTTTAATGAATTAATTGGTAAATTCCTGGGTAAAATAAGTATTTGGTCACCTACAAACAAGCAAGATTTCTGGCTCTCACAGACCTGCAACTTCTTCTTTAAGAGGCTCCTCTGTCCTCCACTCGTTGCCTGTATTAATGGCATCTGTTTGAACCTATTATCACTATAAAAGACACCTGTCCACATCCTCGAACAGTCAAACTCCACTATGGCCAAGACCAAAGAGCTGTCAAAGGACACCAGAAAAAAAATTGTAGACCTGCACCAGGCTGGGAAGACTGCAATAGGTAATAGGTAATCTGCAATAGGTAAGCAGCTTGGTGTGAAGAAATCAACTTTGGGAGCAATAAATAGAAAATGGAAGACATACAAGACCACTGATAATCTCCCTCGATCTGGGTCTCCATGCAAGAACTCACCCTTGGGGTCAAAATTATCAAAAAAACTGTGAGCAACAATCACAGAACCACACGGGGGGACCAAGTGAATGACCTGCAGAGAGCTGGGACCAAAGTAACAAAGGCTACCATCAGTAACATGCTGCGCTGTGGGCTGTATCTTTCAGCATGACAGTGATCCCAAACACACCTCCCTGGCAACGAAGGAGCGGCTTCGTAAGAAGCATTTCAAGGTCCTGGAGTGGCCTAGCTCAACCCCATAGAAAATCTCTGGAGGGAGTCGAAAGTCTGTGTTGCCCAGGAAAAGCCCCAAAACATTACTGCTCTAGAGGAGATCTGCATGGAGGAATGTGCCAAAATACCAGCAACTGTGTGTGAAGACTTACAGAAAAACGTTTTACCTCTGTCATTGCCAACAAAGGGTATACAACAAAGTATTTAGAAGTAATTTTGTTATTGACCAAATACTTATTTTCCACCATAATTTGCAAATTAATTATTTAAAATACTACAATGTTATTTTCTGGATTTTGGGATTTTTAAGGTGCACCTATGATGAAAATGACAGGCCTCTCTCATGTTTTTAGGTACATAAAATCATATGAACAAGTCAAACCTTTTTCATTTACTGTTTTAGTACAGTACCTGTAGTTTACCATTATATTTTTACTAAATTAAGTTAATATTTAAACTTTTATAGATTTTAAATGACTAAAACAGATGATACTAATACATCAGAGCTGTTAGGCTTCATTTTTTGAATAAATTACGAGTGCTCTTCCCTTCACTGTGTGATCAAGCCTGACTGTATATTGTTCCCAAAAAAAAAAAAAAAAAAGCTACAGTCATTTCATTTCCCCTAGCTTTGTTGTACCAAAAATGAGAGCAAACAATCCCAGAATTCAATCAGCTGAGGCAACTAAGGAAGAGTAATAGCCCTGTTCAAGCCCTCTCTAGCTTTGATAAGTGGGTGGGATATCAGAAAAAACAGCACTTCTGTTCTCAAGGTTGCAGCGTTTCTCAGTGCACATCTCAAAATAACAGGCAACGGCTGGCCTTCAACATGTCACCAGCTCATGCTCAGGTGGATACAGCTTCACTATCCCGCAGGATACTTGGAGACGTGATGATGACCTCGATGTAAACCATTTCAGGGAACTGTAATGGAGCCACTGGAGACAAGTGGTGCACTGCATGCTAATGTGTTCACATGCCAGTAATTATATTTTATTAAAAAAAAACTAAAAAAAACAAAACAGACTTTGTTTTGAAAAATGACAACAGGAATTCACTTGTTACTAATTTGTCATTTAGCTGACACTTGTCTAAAGTACCCCTGGAGCAACCCAACTGCCTCACTGAAGGCATAAACATTGCTAGCGCTTAGGGCAACTCCTGCAGGATTTGAACCTACAACCTTTGGGTTACCAACGCAAAACTTTTAACCACTATGCTGAACCACAACCGACTCCCCAGCGCAGTCCGACCTTGTGGCAAGAGGGATATAACGTCTATTCACTCCTTCAGGGAAAGAGGGCTACATACGTAACCAAGATGTTCCCTTTCAGTCAGTCACTATGACGTTACGTCATTGACTGATGTCATGGGGTCCCTATGGAAAATGCCACAACCCGGTCTGCATCACGTAAGAGGCCCAAATGCTGACAGGCTGCGACTGAACAGTGTGTGTCAGGCCAAATAGAAGCTCAAACGTAACCATCCCAATGCCCTGCAGGGGTGCATGGATTTTCTTACAAGAAGCAGGAGTTGGGGTAGGAGCACAGATGGTCCTGTGTGGAATAGGTCTTACTAAAGTGAGGGGAACACGGTAGGAAAAATCCATGGCATAAGATGCCAGATCTGGAGAAGAGGGTGAAGGAAGCCCTCTATCGGACACAGTTCAAGTTACTCGGCTAGCAAGAAGTGTGAGGCGATGAAGGAACCAGATGTAACCATATGGAAACACTGAAAGAAAGCGATGGATCCAATGGAATGGCGCTGCAAGCCGAAACCTGCCAGGCCTCCCGGAATTACCCGATGTTACACAAAACACGGGAGGACACAGGATCCACACGAAGATTGAAGAATCTAGCGAAGTTATTGGGTGTCGCCAACCTTCAGTACTGCAGTTGTCTGCTACAGGTGGAGTGGGCTCTTACCCCTAGGGGGCACGGCTCACCTTTGGCCTGATACACCAAGGTGATGGCATCAACCCCTCAATTGGCCTCCTCTGAGAGCAGCACTTGCAAGTTCACCACTTGATCCCAAAAGGGGGTAGTGGGAACTTTGGGCACATAACCAGGTCTGGGTCTCAGGATAACGTGACCAAATTTAAGGCACATCACACAGGACAGAGGCATCCATTTCCGAATGAACAGAGGTGAAAGCTGTAAGGTGTGTTTGATGGCCTCCGTCTGTTTCTGGACTGCTAAGAACTGTTGGGGAAAGTTCTCGACAGTGTCGCCAAAGAGGCCCTGGGGGATGGCTCTTCTGGACCACCACGGTGGACATCACCTAACCGAGGGACCGCGCCATGACTTTCGGTCGCTGTGCACAGTTCCTGCATCAACCTTTGTTTAGAATTACCCTTGTGCAGTTCTTTTGGCGCCTTGGTCTGGTGGACCTGCAAGATGGCCATAGCTCCAAAGCATAAAGCTAATAGTGGTTTGTACGCCGCCATCTTATATACCCGTTTGTACTGGGGAGTGGCTAGGCATGCAGAAACCACTGGCCAAAATTTCCTTGGCTTTTTCTCCAAAGACCAGAGTCGATTGGTCTCCCAGGCGGTATCCCATGACGTCAGTCAATGAAGTAACGTCATAGTGACTGACTGAAAGGGAACATAATTTACTGAGACATCTGGTATCTCTAAAGATAAGGCTGCTGGGTGAGGAACTGGTCTATTAGGGCTGACTTACTGTCATGTCCACTAAATTACAGTGGCAGTTAACAATGGTCACATGACTGGTCACTTTGAAGGCCTTTGATTTGTGGGGTAAGAAAGAAGAAAAGCTTTTGGCCTTGAAACAATGGCAAAAAAAAACAACAAAAAACAACAACAATAAAGTAACAATTATAAATGCATTAAAAAGCAGGGAGTGAAGTATATACTTGCTTTAACCAGTGTAACTTTAAAGATACATTAAGCTTTGATTGTTGTAACATTTCACTTGTTTCTAAAAGTAAACATGCTCTTATGTGTATAATATGATCATGTCAACACATATTTCCCTTGTTGTTTTTGAGAAGCAGAGGGTGGTGACCCTAATATGTGGATAATTTTTAGTGCCAAAAATAACATAATTATACTTATTTTTCACTTCAACCCCACAATTTGGCTGCAAGCAGGGATAAATACAGTGAAAACCTCCCTTACACGTGTGACTAGAGTTGTGGGTCTTTTATCCAGTGTTGTTTCGTCAGAATCATATTCAGTGGAATATAATCAATGCCTCTTAAACGGGTTGTAAAAACATTTTTCTTCAACATTTTTCTTTCTGCTACAGTACAGAAGCATCATAATTTGAAATGATATTTTACATAATACATTTTCTAGCTTTTTCCTCATAAAAAGGAAGACCCCATAAGTAAAACAGCACTGATCAGCATCTCCTGCCCAAAGGGTCAACATAAACAAATACTACACAGTTGATTAGTCCCACCGACATTCACATTACATTACTTAAGTGAGTGAAAATGTCTTAAGTGGATAGGACAAGCAAGAAAATGAGTAAATGAAAAGAAGAGGGATTTTATTTGTCCTGGCAATCCATTTAAAAACACTCCAGCATTGCTGCTGTTGTAGTTAAAACGAAGAATTTTAATGGCCACAGCACATATGCAGTTCACTGAAGGATGTGTTTTTGTACCCTACAACATTTCGCACATTAAGAGTGTTCCTTGGTGTCTGTAGAGAAGCCTCTTACAACACAGTGTTTTATGGCTTTAATGGGGTTGTATTACAGAGTTTATGGGTCGTAAAAATGTAGCATCTGGACTCATTAGTGTTCATTATAGTGTTGGCATGTATAGAAAACTAACTCCACACTTGCTCAACTAAACACAAGCCTAATTAGACACTTACACACTGTCACGGACGTGTAGAAAGTACCAGGTGAAGACTCAGCACGGCAGGTTAACATTCACTTTAATGTGACAAGGGTAACAATGAAAGAACTACAAACATCCATATAACATTGACGATCGACACACAGGACAATGAGCTTATAAACACTGGGGATGATTCAGGACAGGTGAGGGACACAGGTTGCAAAGGTTAACTAATCAACTTAAACAAGAACAGGAACTAGACCATATAAGGACAAACAGGAAATAACAAAACAGAACCAAAACTAAACTAGTGACATAGAACACAGACAGGGGCGTGACACATTTTTCAGATGCTCAATACTTTCTCCATTCCCAGTTTAAAATGTGATTTAAAGCCATTTAAAGGTTAATTTATTTTAATGTGTTAACACTGTAGCTCTGTGGTAATTTCAAAACATAGCTCTGTGTATCTGAGCAGCCCAAAAATTGCTCAGCCGGCTCAAACAATTGCATAAGTTTGGGGATATTTTTTGTTCAATGGAAGATGGCACATTTACTAGGAAACCTGTTATTTTACTATTTTAGTTCGGGTTCTGAAAGTAAAAATCCCATTCATTTTCTCCATATTGAAACTGATTTTGAGGGATTTTTTTAAAAGACAGACCTATTGTAAGCTACAAGGCTAAAAGCTTCTGTTAAAGCCATCAGTACATGTTTTTTATTAAATTGTGGGTTATTTTGTATAGTAGAAATTCCTGGTGAAAAACTACAATGATTCTGCAATGCATCCAATGACAATTGCCCCAAATGCCCCATGATTTAGCAGAAAAATCAACATAAATCAGCGAAACAATTAACACCAAAAGAACGGACCCCACCTAATTCTAGCCACAGAATTAGACCGCCTTTCCTTCATTGAAAACCACTCATATCTCCAAAAGCCTTTTAAAGACATGTCAGCAAACGAGACATCAGCAAGTCCAAATGTGCAAAATGACAGGCAGTTGGCCTGGTGCTAAATTATTTTTGACAGGCCTTTCTGTTGTTTATGTACTAGGGCTGTCATAGAGACAAGTGTGACTCCTCATGAAACCTTTTTTCTGTGATTTCTGTCAGGTAATAAAAAAAACAGCTAACAACAGCTTTAAGTCCTGTGGTGCCTGTGATTAAGGTGCAAACTGAGTATCAAGGACTGAGGGCTTCCAGTTCAAACATATACGCCATATACACCTTCTGCAGTGCTGAGCCATGCTGGGCCGCCCCCTTTCTAATACACTGTGGCACTATTCATTTATAAAAAAGTCTACCATATAGCCTCTTCCATTTCTAAAGCCAGTAACACTCCAACTGCTGTGCTGTGCAAGTAGAACTGAAAGCATATCTAAAAATGTTACTGAAAAGCCTATTCAGAACAGACTTTCATTCCCCTCGACAGCCATTTTGTGTTATCACAGGCATTGATTTTTTTTGGAGCTCTGGAGTGGAGGGAAACACACCCCAGACTCATGAAGGAGGACTGTTATGACCTCTCGGTTCAAAGGCGGTGAGGGCATCCAGCAGTGATCTGGGACTTACAAAAAGATCAAAACACAGAGGTACCAGTACTCATTTTCAGGCACCTCTGCCCTGAAAAACATGTTTTTCATCTACAAATACATTTTTATGTAACCTGCGGGTCAAAAATCTGAAAAAAGTTGTGCAAAGTCTAAAAGAGTTCAAAAAGGCTGTCGGATAATTCATTTACACATACAGTGGGATTCACATCATTCAGGAGATCTTTCAAACTGCCTATTTTTTGACTACAACTGTTTGCAGATACAATGTGGACGTGTCAAGTGAATGCCAAAGCAGAGACTACCAAAATGATTGAAGCCACTGGAGCTCAAATAAGACACTACTTTCACTGCTCTGTATATTGTTTTATGGCATTCTAAGTAAATTTGGATTAGTTTATCTATAAGCGCACATATTTTTAGTGATATGATGAATCATGCACTCAATTTATAGTTCAAAAGTTTAAGGTAAGATGTTTTTGAAAAAAGTCACCAAGATTGCATTATTTGATCACAGATACACTAAAACTAATATGGTTTAAGCTTATCGTTTTAAAGTAACTGTTTTTTTATTATTTGAATACATTTATAATGTCATTTATTCCTGTAATTGCGAAACACATTTTTCAGCAAGGTTACTCATTACTTTACATAAGTCATTCTAATATGCTGATTTGCTGATCAAGAAACATGTTCCTCACCCCAAACCTTTCAACAACATTATACACATATATATTTTATATAATATAATTTTTAGCAAACACTTTCCTTGTCAACAAGTTGTCAAGTTATAAAACAAGATATATTTACAAGTGAAGTGTCAACAATTTTTCACTTCCAATCAAAATCAAGTTTCCAATTCAAATCAGTGGAATGTGTTTTGCTACATAAAATACAATAGTCTCACCTCTTTAAACAAGTTCATGAAGCGTGGGCCGTACCTCCAGGGCTTGTGTCTGTGGCACTGCAGGGAGCTCACTGTCATCTGCGTGGCTCGCTGAGACGCAACAGCAACCATGAACACTGCGTCAAACATGAGCGCAGCCTCGGTCTGTGGAAAGAGAGAAGAATTTACACACAAAGCATGCACTAAACATAACCAGACTTCATTATGCATTAATATACTGGCAGAACGTGTTTTTTTTTGTTTACCATTTGCACAGTACTGGATGTTGTGTAATGGTATTTAAGTTCAATATCCTTTCCATCTGATCACAGTAAGAGAGCCCCTCCCCTGCCCCCTGCTGCATGCACCTTATGTTTCTCTGGGTGTTATTCAGTGCTAAAATGTGACCTGGATGGTAAAAATAGATTTGAATAAATCTCCCGATGCTTCCTGCTTTAAGCCCTTCATGCATGTCTAATAAGGCTGAGTACGCTAGCAGTATCTACACTGCCTTCTGGAGGACGGGTAGATTAGTCAACATCGGTGAGACTTAATCCCAGTCATTCTAACAGTGAAGGACGGGCTTAAAGGCAGAAGTTAGGCTCTTGTTTTAGTTCTGGTCTATATGTAAATTAGGATTCGTACAGTACGAGTAGCTTATTTTACTGTGTGTTCACATTTTGCAATCGGCAACCATAACAGATGTGCCTCCAAATTGTTCTGTTCATGCATGTCTTACAGGAGCAGATCTGTAACATACTTTTCTTTTTTTTTGTGACTCTTAGAATCTGTCCTGTTTAAAAACTGAACTAGATGTGAAATATATGAGAGTAGACTGATCCTCACAGTCATAAAGCCACTCATCAGTCCACTCTCAGGTTTGGGTGGTGCCAGCTGGCGCTCCGTGGACCACTTCTGGATTATGGAAGCCACGTATGGATCATCTAGATTCAGGAGGCGGAAGGCTGTCATGTTGACTCCACTATAGCGGTACGGCTCGAGATCCAAAGCAAACATATCCTGCAAGGCAACGAGAGTTTGTCCAGATTTAGCCTAAAGAGGTGTGCAAACGTTGCAAGAGATATAGACTCTGCATGCCATGTTTTTCCATCGCTGTAAGAGATGAAAAAGAGCACTAAGCCCTTGTTAGAAGACACAAAAGTACAACTGGCTCCATATCAATTCATATGTTGGAATTTTTCATCAAATTGGCCACAACACACATTAAGTTGAACTGGACATTAAACGACAGAAAGCAGAATTTACTTAATGACTAAATTTATCAGGTAATGCATTTTAGGAAATAAAGTGTCCATTGTCTATAAATGTGTATAATGTATGCATAGTACAAAATTCAATAAGTGACATTAATAATAAATCTACACTACTATAGTAAAGTTTGGAAAAGATTTCCTTCAGAAATCGTTCTAAATATGCTGATTTGGCACTTATGAATACAATTTATTTTAAGTACAAATATTTTATAACAATGTAAAAAAGTAACTTCTGGTCAATTTAATGGCTCCATGATGAATAAAAGTATAAATTTTTAAACAATAGGGTATGTGCTTGGATGTTATGCTGTTAAATTACTCAAATTCCAAGATGTTTGTAATTTTCAGGTAAGGTTGTCGGCATAGTTTGTCTTGACGACTCTTTCTTTTTCTATAGTAAAAGATTAAACATATTGCAAATTTGCTCTGAATCTACCTCACTGAATTGAATTCAAACTGCATTCTGTCTGCTACTAAATTGGTACAACTTCACATTTTATGTGTCAATGAAAATGTCAGAATATGACATTTAAAACCCTGTGAACACTGTCAAACATAAATTAGGATGAACAGTTCTACAGTCTGACAAGAAAGACAGTTGATGTCACCCAGGGTGCATAAGGGTTTCATCTCACAAAATGTCAATAGGGTCAAATCATACAGTCTGACAAGCTAAAATGCTCATCAACTAATGTTCTGAAAAGCGTTCTTATTAACGACAAGCAGTCCGCTTTTTAGACTCACCAAAGTAGTGAAGAAGAAATGGTAGTACTCCGTCATCATACCCATCGACATTAGCTGTGAGGGAGAAACACAACAAGACAGTAACGACTGACTGAGTGTGAAATAAGAGAGTTTCAGCAGTATTCAGGAATGAAGGCAGCATGGTGCAAACTGTATCACATCTTTCTGCTTAAAGTAGAGCTCTGAAATCCTGCTGCGCCACAGCATGCAAGAGCACTTCACTCTCATTTTCAATCCATTTCAATCTGCGTGACGTACTTTGCGGGTTCAGTGGAAGTTCAGAGTGAGAATCTACAGAAATAGTGGCGCACCTGTTTGAGAAGCTCGGCGGCTACTTGGTAGGAGCAGTCGAAGATGATGTAAAACTCTTTTTCTTTCTTCATCTCCTTCAGTAGGGGACGACTGTCTCCTCCTCCCGTTGCCAGTTGGCGAATACGAATCTTCAGGTTGTTTTTGGACGGAGCTTTGATCAGTTCCTGCATACGCATCAGTCCTTGAAACAAGAGAACACAAAGGAATGATCGAGGTGGGGGGCAATGGAAGAGATACAAACTAATCACGAGCTGCAGTAATTACACTTTTGATTTCCCCAGTGTGATAGCAGATGTTTACGGGGACCATAAATTGGGACTCATCTATTCGGATGGTACATAACAATCAGATGCTTTTTTTTCAGCTTCTCTTTGATCAAAACACTCGGTCTATAGTGGCAAAAAGTAATGCATTAAATTGTAGCAGGTCAAAATGTTATCTAAAGGCTAAACAGACCTGGAGAAAGGATGAAAATGTCTGTGAGTCAGTGTTATTATATAATTTGATGCTTTTATTTCATATGATTGCATATTGCTCTAAATCTTTCTTATTATTTCAACAGATTTGAGAATAATAGTAAGGGCTAGAGAAATCCAGAAATATCCTTTTAAAATGTAACATGGTGAAAGCCTAATGGTTTTGCCGAAGTTGGATCAAATTCACAGGTCTCTGGGGTACAAATGTCCAAAAAGGCAGTGTGATGTAATGAACTCCACAAACAAGTCACTTTTTTTTATTCATATATAGCGCTTTTAACAATACAGATTGTAGCAAAGCACTGAACATTATCAAGTAGGAAAATAGAGTGATGTTAATGCATAATGACGAGATAAAACTTTATTTATCAAATGCAGAGACGGTCTCTGTAGTCAAGATAACGGTAATCACTGGAAAGCAGGTGTCCCCAAACACACAATCTCAACTAAGCTACATTTAACGACATCTGCACAGTACAGAAACTGCACTTGTTCCATATTATATGCACCCAGTCTCTTTTGTACTAGTCTTTGACTGTTTAAACTTTGATTTGATTTATAGCAACAAGTTGAGAGCTCTAAGATGAGTGTTATTTTTGTATAATTAATAAACTTTTATAGTATTTATTAATATTTTGAAATAGTGTCTCTTCTCGTATGATCGAGATAAGAATCTCGCTTCGAGATGTCCAATCTACTCTGCGTGTATGCAAACACGCCAATGAATTTCATTGGCATACACTGATTAGGATCAGCTGAACCTAATCGCAGTGCGAGTATAAGTAGGTCAGCAGATCTAGCGTTCATTAGCTTTTCGCTTCGGAGCCGAGCAGTTTATGCAAACGTAAAAGGCACCTTTTACTGCCTGGGTCGTGCGATGTTCACTATGGTGGTCCAACAGCGCCATCTGTGGCTGAGTCTGGCCGACATGCGTGATGCGGACAAGATTAGGTTCTTGAATGCTCCCGTGTCACAGACCGGCGACCTCGAGGGCGACGCTCGGACGCCCGGACGCCGCAGGCACCGCCTCAGTCTACTCGTCGCCGAGGGCATCCCCCTGTAGCCGCCCTCGCTCCCCTGCAGCCCCAGCAGCAGCCATCACAACTGTCGTGTCAAGGAGCCAGCTGCAGGGGCAACGCCCAGCCTGTCCAGGCCCCTGCAAAACCCGGTGGAAAGAGGAAGTGCAAGCGGCCCTAGGACAGGCGAACCAGAGATGGAAGGAGCCGGATGGAGACTTCTTCATTTATTCGCAAACAGCCACTGGCCTCACTATCAGTGGTACCCAAAATCTCGACAAAAGAGCAATTTCCTCTGTCGCTGGGTCCCCTGAGGGGACAAGGTGCTGTGGACAGGCCTGTAAAAGAGTTTTTGTTACACACTCACTCTCCTCTCATTTCAGGCAGCAGTCAGAGGACAGGGAGGACGAACCAACGGACTTCCAGCCTCACTTCTGCCAGAACGCAGGTAACATGCACAAACACATACATTCAGACCCCGCTCCGAACCGGCACAGAGACCCTCGGACGGGGTCCTTGCATTCCCCCCTGCTGCCCCACCGATGGTGCCTCTTGCTCGGTTTTTAGATGCCTGGATAGGCTCAGACCATCTTGATGGCTCATCCGGACTATCTGGCTCGGCTATGCGATTCAGTTCGCCCGGCGACCTCCCAGGTTCAGGGGCATTCGCTTCACGACAGTGAATGCAGACAATGCCCCTGTCCTGCGTGCAGAGATTGCTACTCTTCTGATGAAGAGAGCAATAGAGCCGGTCCCTCAAGCCGATTTGAGGACAGGGTTTTACAGCCCATACTTCATAGTGCCCAAGAAAGGTGGTGGGTTATGACCTATCCTGGATCTGCGAGTCTTGAATCGAGCGCTTCAGACGCTTCCGTTGAAGATGTTGACACCGAAACGCATTTTCTAAAACATCTGTCCCCAGGATTGGTTTGCAGCCATAGACCTGAAGGACGCGTACTTTCCTTCCTTCCGTGACAAATACCATTTCTGAGGTTCGCGTTCGAAGGTCATGCATATCAGTACCGCGTCCTGCCCTTCGTGCTCTCCCTGTCGGCCTGTGTGTTCACCAAAGTGGTGGAAGCTGCTCTGACTCCAATCAGGGAGAAAGGGGTTTGCGTACTCAACTACCTCGACAACTTGCTGATAATATCACAGTCCAGAGCTCAGTTGTGCGATCACAAGGACTTGGTGTTCCAACACCTAGGCCTGTTGGGCCTTCGGGTCAACTGGCAGAAGAGCAAACTCTGTCCGGTGCAGAGGATCTGTTTTCTCGGTATGGAGTTGGACTCGGTCGCCCAGACAGCGCGCCTCACAGAGGAACGCACCCAGTCTCTGCTGACCTGCTTGAATACGTTCAAGAACAGGAAGGTGGTCCCACTGAAACAATTTCAGAGGCTGCTGGGGCATATGCCAGCAGCTACAGCAGTAGTCCCGTTAGGGCTTCTCCATATGGGACCGCTTCAGCATTGGCTACACAATCGAGTTCCGAGGTGGGTATGGAAGGGCGGCTTGCTGAAGCAAGGGTTAGAGCGAAGGCTGTCTCTAGGGCTGCAACTAACGATTATTTTGATAATCGATTAGTTGGGCGATTATTTTTTCGATTAATCGATTAATCGGA
>JAUMHG010000050.1:8170778-8193634 GCA_032359395.1 Enteromius anoplus
TACGAAACCTAAAACGCAAAACATCTATTATGAAGCATTAACATAATTAACAGAAAATAAATTTACTGTGTAGGACTGTGTTGGACAGCCTCTTTTTAAATGTCCCTAGCTTCCCAAAGGGTAAACTCAACATGTTTCTTGACATGTTTTTGAGAAGGTGATAACCTAGAGAATTGTACTGCAGTGTTTTTTTCCCCACAAAAAAAAGAGCAAAAGTATTTTTTTTTTTTTAGATCTTCTTCATTATTAAACAAAGCATTTAATTGACAGCAGTGGTTCTAGAGGCAGTGTTGTCCAGAATGACCAGTTCTGTTCTTCTCACTACCAAGTAGGGTCTGGCGATGTTGACCAATTTGGCATCGTACGATGTCTAATGTGAAAAATCGCAGGCGGCGGTTGGGGGGGGGTTAGTTGTTACTAAAACAGCAAGCCCCGCCCCACGACTGACAAATACAACAGTGTTTGCACGAGCAAATGAGAGAGAGAAGTGCTTGAGTTGCGCGCGGATGACATATCAAGCACGCGCAAGGGTTTGAAATGAGCTCGTGGGCCCCGTTTCTTCGCATGAACATCTGTTTTCCTCTCGCGGAAATGTTTTACCGCACTCGCCAGCATCAGTTGTGCGCTTGCTTATTAATGCCATGGATTTGCCGCCATAAATGAAGCGTGTTTTTTTGAGAGCTGGTTGCTGCTGCTGCGGGGGTGGAGGATCACTCAACATCGTGATGTCTATCGCCCATCGGCGATGGACGATGGCATCGTCTATCGACCCAACCCTAATACCCAGTGATAAATTTCTTTCAGATTTCGCACAGTCCTTTGGAGGCATGAGTCAAACAGGTCCACTGAGTTTAGTTTTTATCAGCCTCCGTTAACCTTGTCTAATAGGTGCTCAAATCCATCGACCAATGGCAGCCATGTTTTTTGAGATACACAAACGTTCTTGTAGACACCTGTGAAACTTAGGACCAAGACCATGCACAGCAATTTCCATGTTGATGGTTTACGCTGTTTTGGTGATTTTTATGTTTTTTAGCACTACCTTAGAGCACTACCAATTGACAAAGCTCTGCAATTTGTTCCCCTGTGACCTTTTTTTTGAGCTCTTGCATAAGCATTCTGAGTTTGGCAAAGACACTTCATTCTGTTCAAAAGTTACAGGAATTTTACTAAAAGTGGCTCTGTCCCTTTTGAATGTTTTGCCTTCCCTTCACGACGGCGTGTCGAAAGTTCAACTTTTTTTGATAATTAGTGATATTTGCCCTTTAGAGACTCTTTCTGCACTGGTTTGGGTCCAATCCGGTAAAAAACAACAACGTGAAACTTGTTTGCAAAAGTTGGTTTTTAAAAAAATATGCAAAAAAATTGCAGTTCAACTGCGGCTAACAGTTTAAGAATTCTGAGCGATTTAGTACTTTTGAAGCCTTGGTGATATACTGTAAGCGATCAGTTTTACGCGGAGATTGCTGATCGTTGGCCGTTCTAACAATTAAAACATTACATTCTGAAAGACTGAATTAGTATTCTCTTGTAAAACAAACCTTAATTACCATATTGAAAAATACTGATTAAATTAATTTCATTTTTATGTTAAAAGTCACATTTGCACATTTCAACACTAATCTAAAAAAACATTGAATAAAAGCATCTGACAAATGAATAGATGCAATTTAAACAGTTCTCGATTAATCAAGGTCATCTAGAACCTTTCCGATACATAAACGCTTGCAACAACAAATGCACGCATACGATCACAAACCTGCACACAAGTGACTGCTGAAAACACAGGTCACCTCGGACACAGTCTTCTTCTTTCTCACTGTTCTTCTTTTCAACATTTCTGTCATTGTCTATGATGTATTCCACACACTCCTCATAAAGACATCACAATGATTTCAGCAAACACACAGGCCAAACGCATCAAAGAAAAAACCTTCTTTCTCATTCAAATTCATGAAATCTTGTTCAAACACATCCCTTCTGACAAACAAAAGAAAACACAAAGGGATAAGGAGTCAGCATGCATACCAATGCTCTCGCAGAGAAAGAGCCAAAGACATTAGCTATTCTCCATCCTCTCTGCCACTGTGATCGAACCCTTTGATTTTCTCATGGGGCTCATTCTAAACGCTCAAATTTGTTTGCTGTTATTTCAAGCGCGATCTATAAGAGGCTCAATAAAAGGGAGTATGTTCTGATGCAAATGCTCACAACATGCACTAGTCGTTAATTATTTGACAAATACTTCAAAAAGATGCGATTTTGGAAACCAGGTTTCCTAATTCCCCATAGCCGTACAGACTTTTAGGGAAATTCTGCTGACGGTCAAAGAGCAGTGCCATTTCACAGTGCAGAACATACATCTGAGGCCACACGGATCCAAATCTAAAAGGATTAATTTCCCCTCATAGCCTGTGAAATACTTCCACCAGCACTGCACATTCCCTCAGTCAACACTGTGATACTTCCAGAGCGCAGAGATTATTATAAACCACTCTCAGGAATGAGCTGATGCAGCCCTAAATTCACTAAATAATCTGTACGTCTGTAAAAAAAAAACAGTATTATGTGCAGAGTTGGACAATAATTAAAGATTAATGGAGATCTTAAACAAGAACGCATGCGGTAATGGTCCTGCCCGACACAGTTGGACCAAAGCCCGCCACTAACAAAATTGCTGCCATACGGTCACAAAATCTGTGCTAGTAACCAGTGGGATGATAAATGGCATCAGCAGACATCCTATATAGGACACATTTGTGATTTAATTTTTGGGGTAGGCAAGTAAACAAATGTAGTTTTTTTTCAATTCGTGCTGAAGCTTTTAGATGACTGCATTGAACTTACACTGGAATTGGACTCAATGGCGTCACGTAAATGCAGTTTACAGTTACTGTGCCATTGTAGAAATGTGATAATCAATTAAAGCCATGATACATCCATAATTAATTTAGCATTTGAAAGTATCTGACAATATATGGGTTAGATAGACAAAGCAGTTCAGCTTTGTGTCATTAAAAGAAATGAAAAACTAAATATGTAAATTAAAACAGCTTTTATTAGGTCACTGCAGAACACCCACACAAAAAAAAATGAGTAGTTCTTTGGAGTGGTTAATATAGCACCACTGCCTTACAAAGAACATGTACAGTAGAGTTCTGTCATTAATTATCTGCAAAGTTAAAATGCAGAAACTTCAATGCAAACAAAGATATCGCCTCCTGGCAGTTTAATGCCTACAAAAATGACTGGTAAGGAACTACAATGAGTTACTTCCTGGGTAGGTTACATCAAGAACCTAGAAAGACGCAGCAAAGGGGGTGAGGCCATGCTGCACCTCTTTAGAGAAGAAGAAAACTAGGGATGCATGAACAAATACAATTTCTTGTATGCAAAAAATCTTTAGGAGCGTTAGGAAAAGATCATATTCCATTACGATATTTAGTCAATTTTACCACCATAAATATATAAAAAGGTAATTTTTGGTTAGTAATATGCATTGCTAAAGACTTCATCTGGACAACATTACAGACGATTTTTTCAATATTTTCCTGTCCTAACATACATCAATGGAAAGCTTATCAAGCTTATGACTGGTTTTGCGGCCCAGGGTCACATATACTTTAGTTCTGCAAAGGTTCAATGTCTGGACTTTCTGACCTCAGAAAAGCATAAAAGTAATTCAAAACAGAAAAAAATCATATCCATATCTAACACATAAGAAACATTTAACATTCAAAAAAAGTTTCCTTATGATAACAAGTCACTGAATCATTTTTAGTGTTATTTAGAACCATTTAGAGTGTGATATAAGGATTTATTTTTAAATAAAGTAGCAAAAATGCAATTTCTCACATTTCTTTTTAATTATGGAAAATGTATTCAGTGTGGGCTACCAAGATAAAGCAAATAGTATTCAGTTGTAGTGTTGTCAAAAGACCCAGTACTTCGGTACCAAGCGGGTACTAAAAAATGTAAAATGTTACGGTACCAGGTTTTCTTAAGTCCGGGGGTACCGAGCACCCGGTGAGAAGCGAGACGCACGCGACATGTACACACCCACAACTGCTCGCCCGTGCTCAACTCGGAAGAACAGAGAGAGAAAACAACAGCGCTGACTTCAGCAAAGAAGATAACAGATGAATTCAGGGAAGTTTTATGTTAAAAGGAGGAAATACATCGAACCTTATAAAACACCTCAAACATTGCAATTTGCTCAGTTAATCGTTAGCAGTTTCAGAATAGTTTCTTTATTAACTATTTAATGCTCCTATAGCGTTTAAAACAGGACATTATAGTGTACTATTTTTACACACTAGAGGCTTTCAAATTACCTGTGTAGCCAAAATATGTGTGTTAGAGAACAAATGTAAGGTTAATGTTTGTATCTTTAAAATCAGTCCATCAGAAAAGCAGTTCTAGGCTATGAAATATAGTTTGCGCTGTTTGATTTTTATATAAGAGGACTTTTATTTAGTGTTTTTGTGTTTTGAACCGTGGATTTTCACTGGTATTGGTACCGAATACCGAAATTTTGGTACCATGACAACACTAGTTGGTTGCTAGATCTGCCATGTGACAAACCCACTACATTTAAGTTAAAACAACTCCTATTACGTCTCTGATATGGATATATTATCATATCGGATTATAAAAATTTAATATTCCACTAATCTGTAATAAAGTACGCAAACATCACTATGGAAAGCAGAAAGTATCCAACCTGATGTCTTAGTTTTGAACTCCTCCTTCAACTGTAAATGGCAAATCTAACTAATCGGTTACATCCAGACACTTAGTAGTAGTATTCAGCTGATCATGTGATCTCAAAGTGGTGGGTGCCTTTGGACAAACTTGCAGACTTACAGACTTGAAAGGAGCTCCAGTCATATCTAATGTTATCACAAAATATGTTTTTATCAAAATGTATACCTTTATTCTCAGAAGTTATGGAAATTGAACGTGTCCAAACCATTGTAAATCCTTCAAAATGGTCAATACAATTAATTTAGCCACTGAAATTAAAACTAATCATTTAAAAAATCAAACCCTTTTATTCTGTCTCATTCAACATCTATTTTCAGTTCACACTTTGCCACATAATCTGTGGAAAAGAAGCACTAGCTGTACCTTGTCAAGCAATATTGACATGAACATTTGTGAAAAGCTGAGAAATGTCAGTGTATCCATTACAGCTCACTATTATGCAAACTAAGCCACCTTCACTCCATGTCTCAAGCGACTTGCGCTTTAGATGCCAATCATAACATTCAGATGACAGTTGGGTGCACCTATATTTTCATAGGAGCACATAGGGACACTCTCCTGTATCTCCAGTCTGATAAACAATGTCCTACCAAATTCATGTGTATGTGTAAGGGTGTGAGTTTATCTAATAAAACGATTCATTGCTCCAACGCACATCCATCTTAAAGACAGATCACCGTGTTCAAGATGATGGAACATCTGTAAACCAGCGATATCTTATAAACTTTGACAAATGTCTCCGATAAAGAGGGTCCAAACATGGTGTGGGTGAAATAAGTCCCTCTCAGGCAGAGAACTGATAAAATACCCGTGGAATCAATAGGGCAGTCAGAAGGTTACATCAAGAGCTAAAGTACTTTTTCATTCTACTCTATACACCAGTCCTAGGAAAAATAGCCCACGTTAAAAGTGGATCTATACAGCAAGCATAAATGTAGATCACTTCAAAGTCTGGTTTATTTGTGGATGGATGATGCATGTCCATATAAGCTATTATTTATACTAGTAGTATTTTACAATCAATCCCACAGAAGCAATACGCCAAGCTTTCTGTTTCAACTGAAGTCCCATCATTTGGAGAGGAACATCAAATCAGTCTTGGGTAGGAAAGAGGATTAATGTAGGTTGTTAAAACTGCTTTGGGGATTTACCGTGATGGCAAAGTCAGACAGCAGCAATCATCAGACCCTACTGTCCTCTATGTGACTACAGGACGCTTTATCTCAATAACACACAGAGGAGAGGGAGTGATTAAATCTCTCAAATCTCATTTTGGTGATGATGATGCTGATGGTTTAATATTAAATGAAGAATGCATTTATGGTTTGTTTACTTTCAAGATGACCTGCCAACTACACTTGTTATGTAAAGAAAGGTCAACCTTACAAACAGTACAAGTGACTGATATTCTTTGTTAATGATTTCACCCATTTTGGAAAGTTTTAACACTTGGTTAGACTTCTACAACAAAACAGATTAGCTGATAATTCAAGTGAATATGCAGACCGTATTCTACATGGATGCAGACACGACAAATAAACTGAATGCATTTAGAGGTCATAAAAACATTAGACAAATGGTGCATTTTTAAACATGCAGTAACACTTCAAGTCGCTTAAAGAGCTGTGACGTGACAACAAAGACACTCAATGCTGAACAAACACTGAAAGTTTTATGAATTAACAATAATTGCAGGTGACAATGAGTCGTGATAAACAATCACTTACCGATTCGTATGACCTGCTGGTCACTAAGGTAAAACTTTGTCATTAAGTAAAGAAGGAAAAATAACAGTCTTTTGCGCTTCTCCATGGCTCTGTAATCAAAAGAGGTAAAAGTAATAAACTTCATGTCATAAAACTGGATTTAAGGAACCATAGCGCGCGCTCATCAACTTCCATTCACCTCCCATCGCGCGCAATGGAAACAGCTCCTCGAAAAAGCCGGTTATTGCCTTAAAAACAACACGTTATCATCCTTTCCCGGAAAATCTACGTTGCAACGCTTTCTTCAATATATTTCAGGTAGGATTTTGTGCTGCTATCCTTTGTTCATCGCTTCAAATACTTGTAGCACTCCGCACGCGCGCCGCCAGGATAGTAAAGAAGAGCGCGTGCCTCTGACCGACTCATGATCCAGACGCAGGATTAAAGAAAAATCTGCTAAGCGTTTACTTTTCTTCAAGACGTTTTCTTCATTTCGAAGTTCACTCAGATTTAAGGTGAGTTTGGAGGCTCTTAAATTTTGTTTAGTCTTCTATTTCTATTTTTTATTTTTCAAACCGTTATAGAATCCGTTTTAGGCAAACAGAGCTGAATGCTGACATTAGAAGTTAGATAATTGCAAATAATTAGTGCATGTTCAAAATGTAAGCGTGCACGGGGCAGTCCACGGAAATAGTGATGATGTTTTGTTACGCACGCACGAAGTGTTCTTTTGAACCGATTCTTGATTGATTCGGTCGAAATGATTCACAGAGCTTTGCAGATCACCCGGGTGCAAATGATAACTTTGTTTAGCAAAAAGATAGAATATATATTGTCAATATGTAATAATATGTAACTAATCGCTATATGTGTTTATTTTTTATTATTAAAATACAGTGAAAAATCAACATTTATCAAAAATCAAACATAATTCTTGAAACTCTTATAAGTCTTGTTTATGGGAAAGAACCGGTTCGGGAAGTTGAATCTGTCCTACGAACTGCACACAGTTAATTAAAATCTTTCTTTTCGCCAAATGGCGGGGCACAACGCCACCTGTTGGACAAATCATATAACAGCAAAGGAAGAAGGATATTAAAAAAATTAACTGGTTGCTTATTTATTTGACTAAATGAAACGCCTCAATATGATGCTACTTTATCAGCTGTTGCACATGTTAAAATATCCCTTCAGTTTTTATTTAAAGTTATTTAAAAAAAGAAGAAGACAATACTGTTATCAGCTAAACCATTTTTACAATTCACTAATACGTCTATGAGAGTCTAGGCTGGCTGAGCTGAACAGTGTGTCCAAACTGATGTCACTATGGCTGGAGGACTGTTTCTTGTTTCTTCTCCTGCCTGGACAAGGGGCCCAGAACAGCACTGCAACAACCCGGCTGTGCATACCAAACAAGGCCAGCCAGCCTACAAACAGAGCCTCCCCCGTGTGGAACCAAATGGAGCTCAGACCACGATCTGAGTGCCGTCCAGGACACAGGGATGAAAGTAGTGAGTGAAGCGAGCAGGTGCAAACAGGCTGCTCCAATCAGGCTGTGCCTGGCAATGTCGGGACGGTGCACTGAATGCTCATGAGTGCACCGATCCATGCAGCCACAGCCAGAACCAAAGAGAGAGTTAAAGAGAGAGCTGACCACAGGGCTGGATCTAAATAGGCTTTGCATGTTAATGAACTGGCATCATGGAAAAAAGCACATTTAGTCCAAAGTCCTTCATATTCTGTCCATGATTCAGAGCGTACAGTGAGTTTCCACCTCGGTAACCCTGTGATCACAGCTACACAGAGAAAGACGAAAAAAGCACAAATCATAGCTACTATATCAACACATAGGATCCTTCCTCTCCTCTGTCTGATGAATGTTTCATCAGTTTGATTCAGCAACTCATCCACAATTCCTTCTCTCTTTCTTTTTCAAACCTCTGTTGATGGTGTCTGGTAGTGGTAAAGCTAATATTGATGATCAACTGTGGATTGTAGAAAAGAAATAAAGAATTGCAGAAACATTTCAAATAATGCATGGTCACATCTTCACCTCAGTGCATTTATTGACATGTTTATGATTTATTATTCATTAAAATTGACTAGTCAGCGGGCAGAAGTGTGCGGAAAGAATGAAAATGTTTTAAGAGAGAGAAAAAATTACAATCCATAAAGCAGATCGACCACAACAAATAATTTAGCAACCCATAATAAAGCAGTTCAACGATCAGGAAATGCTATTCCAACACATTCAATAGATTTGCTTATTAAATGTAATTTAAAACTCACTGAACTTACTTGACGGTGGATAACATTTCTCCAAGACAATGCATAGAATCAGACCAGGACTTTTGAGGGCTTTGGGAGTGCTAGAAAGTTTTTATTTAGCATACATTTCCAAAATTGATGTCCATTAGTTTGTTGTTTTGGTTACATTCTTTTTTCCCTCAGGCTCTCATGGTCTGACAGCTGCCAGAAATATAAATGTGATGTGCTGTTTTGCATCTAAAGCATCCCATTTGTTTTTCATTCAGTGTCAGAGAAGTGGTTATTAGTGCTGTATTGACTGTAAACAGTGTAAATGGTGTTTCGTTTTCTAAATCAAAATTGGTTTCTCAACAGCAGAGCAGAAAATTATGTTCTGTGCACTCGATTTGTAAACTGCTGCTTATTGATTTTATATGAAAAAAAAGTATATATTTTGTGTCTATAATGTTGAGAATTGTTTTTATAACATACACATATTAATTAATTGTACAAAATTATTAATGTATTTTTATACATATCTTCATATATACATAATATTATGCAGGGACGGATTATGGACCGGGCCAGTGGGGCCCTCGGGGTGCAGGAGGCCCCTAGCCCAAGAGCATGGCCCAGGATCCCACGCGAGCGTTGTCTGAAGGTGTTGCTTAGGGGGAGGTTCCAACGTTGCCTGAACGTTCTGCCCAGGGGCCCACGCAGACCATAATCCGTCCCTGATGTTATGTATACATTTATGTATATATCCCTGAAATTGCTACATTTTAGAAAATGTGTTATAAAATATTTTATTAAAAAAACAACAACAAAAAAAACATGATTCCAACTGTTCTTTAGATAAAAATGTATCAAGAACAGGAACTACAAATGGCAACTACTACTCGGAGAGGAGGAAATGCTGCCTCGGTGCCCATTAAATAAGACTCATTTTTGCACATCTGTGGGTGGAAAATACAGAAGAGATGTTGTCGACATTCTGTTTTGAGTTAAAATCAATAAAATGAAGAAAAAAAGTGCCAGTTTGTCGTCAGGTAATTGGTTTCAGCGCCACCTTGTGTTTGTACCTGATATGGCAAAAGTGTTGCCAATGCAAACGTATCAATTTTATTTGCTAGATTTAGCTACTTTTTATACTACCCTAGCAACTTGTTTTTTCAAATAGCACCTAGAAACAAATCTAGCCATTTTTAACATTAATTTGGCTACTTTTAGCAATTTTCAACACACACATATCACATTCAAGTTAAATTGCTAGCTCAAATTGTTTTTCATAACTGTTAATTTACTGATACTTATTAACATGTATAATTGTTGGTAATGAAGGTAGGGCTTACGCCTAACAGATACTACGGATGACGTCAACGATATGCAAATTAGTGTGTGACGTCAGCTGGCAACATTTAGCTACTTTTAGGGCAGATTTGAGCTACTTTTCATTGGAAATAGTTGGCGACACTGTATGTCAATGACATTTTCATAAACATTACAGTGTGGTATCAAAATCTGAGTGAGATGATGATTCCCATGCTTCTCTCTTTGAGGGTTAAGATTAGGTGTGGCACTGGGTTTTAGTTCTAAGGATCGATCAGGTAGCAACGTTCGCACATACACCAGTCAAATGTTTACACCTTTTTCAATTTCAGTCATAATCTGCAGATTTAGGTTTTAAATAAGACAAGTCTCTGGTTAGAAATCACACCAAACTTTATTTAAACCACAGCAATCAAGTGCCGTGTTGACAAAGAACAGACCACGTACAAAGTTATTTGGATAAAACTGCAAATATAAATTAGGAAAATTTATTTTTAGGTTAATTATTTCCACAGTATGAACATACAGAGTCTCAAAAAAGGCAGAGGGTAAAACCAAGGAGCTTTGACACTTCGGTCAGTTCCACTAAAAAGGATCCATGGCTGAAGGTGCAATGATTATTTTACACGTGGAAGGGCATCTCTTATTTTAAAATACACGTGCAGGAGTGTAACATGTGCGTCTTTATCTTTACCATTATACAACATACCATAAATCCTTTCAAAAGTCATTCTCAGTGAGACAAATTCATTATGAACAAGACAAATCTGCTACATTTTAGCACTTTGTAGGTGTCCTTTGAATTAAAATACCTCATTTACGCACCTAAAAGTCTGGTTGTTGATTTCACTTGAACACCAAAGCCCAATGAGTGACCATTATGGGTAGTTTGATTTCCTAACAAATAAACGAAATTCCATTATTGCAATTTTTCTAACATATTCAAGTAGATCATCGTTGCTCTGTGTGTGTGCGCGCGCGCGTGTGTCCGTTTGCTGTACAGTGATTGTTAATACTGGGTTGCTGGTGACCTATGAACAAAAGGGAACAAAGACAGCAAGCATGTAACAGGAATGGCATTAAACGGCTATTTTCAGGGAACGTTGTTGCGCTCTACAAAAACTGCCTGCATGTGTAGCCATTACGAAAAACTAGCGAGGTTATTATTCGAAGCATCAAGTCACAAATCCCTGAATAAAAATGAGGACATGAACCACAACTAAACAGATCGATTATGATCTTGCATTTCAAACAGAAAAGATCAACTAAAAAGAACATGTAGCTGCCCGTCGGTCAGTATGATGCCTCTATAAATACATTAGCTGTACAGCTGGCATCTTGTGATGTCTGGACTTAAAATGGCAGGAAAACTTAAGGATGGAGTGGTTTGAAACATTGTTTTTTCCCTATGGTGCAAGTTCTTCAATTCTGGCTTTCAGTAGGATTGTCAGTGCATCGTAGGCTTGGAGTAGGTTTCTGCCTTACTCTGGCACAAGTCTATAAAACAAAACATCACGGCTCGCACATTCCCTCTCCGCTCAGAAGATGTCGCTGTTGTAGCCATTTTTAAACTCGTCCCTGCGAACCCAAATAACCTCGCACTCCCTCTCGGATGTGACACCCTCCACAGCGCACTGCTTTCTCAAGAGGGTCAGCTTCAGGGGGGCGTGGGATTTCGGAGGTTTGTCGTCCGAAAGTCCGTTGAGACCTTTGTCTTCGTCTCCTTCTACCGAAAGAGCCTCTAAAGACTCCTCCAGACTCGGCTCAGAGGAAGGGCCCCGGACGGATTGGCAGTACTCATCGTCGTCGCTGAGGATGTCCGTCTCCTTCACGTCATCCTGGTTTTCGTAGTTCTGCAGGTCGAACTGATCCTCAACCCAGCGGTCTGTGTCTCGGATGGGCTGCTGGGGTTTCTGGAGCAAAGTCAGCGGGGGCTCCATCGGGGAGATGGGCGAGAGCTCCTGGGACGAGCCATCGTTGAAAACCACACTTGTGTCTATGGTGAAACGATTACGGATCAGCTTCCGGCGGCCCAGGGTTCGAGATGGGGCTGAAACTGGAAGAGAAGAAAGCATGAATGCCAACTATCCTTTTATGAAAGCAGAGAGGTTTCCGCTTTAGGAAAGAAAGCAAGATCATCTACCGGACACTAGGATTTAAATTGGTTACGTAATAATCAGCTCACCCTAAAGCCTGAATAAAACTGCAGCTTTAATCATGTTAATGAGAGTAAGATGGAAAGAGTTAGCAGGAATATAGGGAGCAGAGAGAAGGGGAGTGTTGCAGAAAAAAAGTAATGAATGTTCAATTTGCGCGAGACGTCCCCAACATACCTGCTCTGTTCATTGTGGGTCGTGAACCCTTTAGAGCACAAAGCCGCTTTCCTCCGAAGGGAATATACTGCTGATTCTGAGGCAAACTCTCGGTCTTCATTAACTGACGCCGTTGTTTGTCCCTCAGGATAGAATGAACGGTCTTCAGGAAGTCTTTTTTACTCTCTGGAGAGCTGAAAATATTTAAATAAAAATATTTCAACGGAACGGAAAAGAAATACTGTTTTACAGTGGCCCCAAAAAGTATTTGATGCGCAGCTAACATACTTTAGCATTGTGGTTAACATGTTTTAAACCCGTTTAAGTATCGTTAGCATGTTTCAACGCATGAATCTTTTAGCATATTGCTATGCTAACACATGTTTCTAGCATGCTTAACTCTTGGACCAGCTGCTGTTAGAAATTTGATCTCAGAAGAATTAAAATGGTAGATTAGCATGTTGGTATTGCCAGCCAGTGTTAAGGATTAGACGCCGTTTCCCCTTACAAATGAACACACTATAGTTAAAACATGGTAGCCACAAATCAACCATGGCTTTGCTACACTACTGGACTTCACCTGCAGCAGATGTGGAAAGTCCTCTCGGGTCTCCCTTCAGATTCTGACCTCATGTGAACGATCTCACACATTGCAGACCCCTCTGAACCTGAAATTAAAGAAACACCAGGTTAACAGTATGCTTGTAAAAGGACTGTGGGAAACCCTGTAAAGTACAAAACCTCCCAGATCAGCACAGGGTTAATGAACCTCATGGAAGACACAGACCCTGGGACTATGAACCAAAGTGCAGACCCTAAGTTCCTGTAGGATGACCTCTGACCCCCAACCATCAATAGGGAATATTAACATTCTGGCCAGCTGAGCCAAAGCAAACTTTACAATGCTCATCAAGTGTTATCAGGGCACATCGGATGTAAAATGCATTACATGCATTATCAGCGTTAATCGAAAACACGAGTTGATTCCCGAGTCTCAATAGGTCTGTGGGAAAAGAATGAAACCAGTAGACAAATACTTACTAGGGAGGTTGCGAACTTGGAGAGTGTCTGTAGAGATCATGTGTCTAAAACGAAAAGGGTCTCTCTCATCAAGGACTGATGCTCTGTGAGATCCACCCTAAGACAATAACAAAAATGTCAATGGTCACAGAGTTTTGTTGGTCATGTAAAATAAGCCAAAGAGACTACAGAAATGAATCAAACACAAGAGAAATGCATCCTCACTAGTGACAACGTGCCCTTCAGTAAAACCCCAAAACTACACCTCTTAGAAGCGCTAGTCTGCGAGCACTTAAAGCCTATGTCAGATCTCTATTAATGAATAATGAAGAAAGGGAAAAAAGCACTTACGATTTTTTTCTTGTGTTTGGAGCAGTCCTTATACACAAAAACAACTGCCGTTCTGAAAACTGAGTGAGGGGAGGGATGAAATAAAACATTAAGACACCAAAGCATACAACAAACATTGACAATAGAGATGCTTGGGGCTTTTTTCAGAAGAGTTGGGAGTAAAAACGTGACCTGGTGAAATACTGCCAACTTCAATGGCAAACTGACCCATTTTTTAAAGCATCTGAAGAGTTTCGTTTTCGAAAATGTCTTAGCCGAGGGGGTAAAAAAAGCCTTGTGTAAAAATGCAACTTTAATGTCTTAAGAGCCAAGGACAAGGTGGCTCCTCTAATACCATTGTGCCCAAAGATACAGCTGGCCTTTACTGATGCAGGGAACCATTACTGTAGGGAACAGACTAATGAATAAGAGAACGGGATTCTATTTCGGGAAGAAACATTTTACGAACACTCACCGAACGAAGCAAGCTCTGGGTCCCTCTTCCCCTTCATGAGAGAAGGTGGCGGGTTGATCCAGCCCACTGTGTCGTGCAACAAGAGGTCGCCCATTGACAGATCAGCAACCTGCAATAAGAGAAAACTATGTTTTAAAACACAATCTATTTGCTATTTAAGACGTTAGATGACATCAGTGTACGCATCATGACATTTGAGGGTGGCATTACAATATTTCTGGCAGCAAAAAAAATATCAAGTGTGAATTTTAGAGTTAGAAAGCCTGAGAGAGACTAGAACTGTACCTCTTTCTTGTCAGAGCTCTGCTCGTTGATGAGTTGGTCAAACACAGCTCCATACTCCTCGTGAATCTTCTGCATTTCATTTATGTGACTGGCCACTTTGTTCATGGCTTTCATTGCAACTACAAAAAGATATTTTGTTATTTTGATAAATTGTACAGCCCTACTGATTGACTAATTATACAAGTAAAAGCTATTATAGTGTACAAAGACAAGTTATTTTTAAAAGTCCTCAAAACCTGCTTATCTAGCTCAGAAGAGGAGCTGCATCATTAGATCCACCCATGGCCTAAGATTATGCTCAATTAGTATCTAAATCTCCATATTTACCATCCAGATGGTAATGTTCCTCGCTGTCAGGGTCGGTAAGGGAGTAAAGCTCCCTCAGGAGTAGTGGGTATTTTAAGACTCTCTGAATGGGTTTGATCAGGTAGGACTCCAGTGTAGAGGAATGCTGTTGCCTGGGGTTCCTCTCAGCCAGGAATGCCTTGAACTCCGGGTCTGTTTTAGCTGCAGTTATTGGATGGTACAGGGATTTTAAAATCAGTTGCATCAGTAAACTAGACTTTAACTTGAACAGGAGCCTTGATATACTCAATACATGGTATTAAAGTATTAAAGACCAACATATTCAAGTAAATCAAATGTATAGCTTTCTCAACTGCTAGAATGTTAGCCTCACAATTCAGGAAAATAGAGGTATACACAAACACATTTAACCAAAAAAATATCAGTCAGTGAACTTAAAACTTAATCTACTCTTCCCACAGGAAACATCTTCGTTCTCATACATCAGCGAAAGCTTTTGGTGCCTTGGGAAATGGCTTTTTTTTTTTTTTTACAGTAGACCTCTAAAAAGGGTCATCACTCCTCAGTAAAATGCTTTGGGGTATATCCTTTATTTAAAGCTAGAGGGGTGTTTTTCCTCTCTCTCACAAGTAAACTATGAAATAGTAGGGCTTTAGAACAAATAAAACTAGCCAACGCATAGTCATTGAACATGGCAATTAAATGACAAGGAATGGTACTCCAGGAACCGAGTGCTCCCCTGTACTTTAAAACATTGCTAATTGTGCTAATGCTTATAAACCAGTCTCTGAAAGTGCAGTGGCATTACCTTTGGTAAGGACCTTTGGGACCTTTGTGTGGCTGGCACAAAAAGCACTGTAGATCTTAAAACGATCTGCATAGTACAGGAAGGATCCGCCAAGAGAAAACAGAACTTTCTGGAAGTTAGAAAACGCTGAGTTTAACTAAAACATACATTTAGGAGAAAATAGTGACTTTCTTATGGTGGCAAACATATTTAGCATTGCCTCAGATGATCCAAAATCATTTAATAAAAATGGAGTAATATATTGACCTTAAATTGATCCACTCTTTCTAGTTTGTCTAGATCCGAAACCAATCTGGTTCCATCTTCCAGTGTTTTTAGAAACTCCACTTGGAATTCCACCATCTCCGCCAAGTTTCCAAAAAGCACATCAAGCTATGAGCGTAGAGAGAATGAGAGATTCAGAAACCTTAATCATTAATATTTTCAGAAGTTAATATATATTATTAATTTTAGATTTTAAAATTTAAAAGATATAGATATTATAAATACACATACATGCATTTACATAAATAGTCTCACCTCATCCTGTGAGAGGAAGCTCTCCTTCTGTAGAGGGTTCAGGTAGCGCTCTATCAAAATGTTCAGGTCCTGTAGATAGAGAGAGTCAAAGACTTGTTCATGTTTGGCTTCAGCAAAGCTTTTATATTAGAAGTTGTAACCAGGAGTTTTCATCCAGCAGGTTTTATATCTAACGTAAGAAAAAAATAAAGCGCTTTTGAAAGCACAGCAGATACTGACCTTAACATAGGTCCTCTCAGTGTCCACCAGCTCACTGATGACCTTACGCAGTTTATCAGCATCTGAGAGCTGGCGTGGGGTGAAGAGAACTGGCAGGGGTGAGATGGGGCTGGGCACGCAGGATGAAGAAGAGGAAGAGGTGGAGGAAGACAAGGAACAGAAAACGGGACCCTCAGTGGAATTCATATCTTGAAGGTTGCGGCACAAAGCAGTCACCTGCTCTGTACTCTGTCAAGACAAAAAAAAAAAGTCAATTTCAACAAATCTTAACATATAAAAAAAAAAAAACACATCAGTGTCATTGAACCACATCAATGTTCACCAGCAACAGGCACACACCCACACAGGTATTCAGAGAATTCAAGATTCAGAAAGATGCATTTCCACTTCCAAACACACACACACACACATTCAGTGATTTTCTGGCTGAACTCCAAAGACAAGGCACATCATGCCTGGGCTGAAGCCTAATTACAAGTGTCGGTGCGACAAATCACTTTCAAAGAGCTGACATAGACCATCTTAAAGGACTGTTGTAATTTAGCACCGAACGGTTTGTCTCTTTGGGAAATCTGGCACTGGCCGGATTTTCCATCTACAGTTGGAAGAGTACACCCTGCCCATCACACATCAAAAAATTACATCTAAAACTACATTTCTTTTTACCTTGCTGACAAACATTACACAACACATGCATCATTATTATGCACCTAAATGATCCAAACCAGTCTAAAACGACTTCAATCCATAGAACTTTAACCTCAGTGTCACATCTCGTATGTCACGGCACTACAGCAAGAACTCAAGACTCATGAAAGTGTTCAGGAAGACGGGAAACAGATTCACACAGACAGGAGGAACAGAGGACAGATGGGGCTTCCAGCAGCATGTATTCCTCTCTGATAAACGCATAGTGACGGACTGACAAAAAGCCTGCACACCCCAGCATGCCTTCACCAGCCTAGACAGCGGTGGAGCGATGTAGGGAGATAAAAGTAATGAGCTTATCGTTTTTCCAGGTTAAATGCCATTTAGCTTTTTCAACAACATCTGTGGTATGCTTCGGTCAAAAGTGTGGACTTTTTCCCTTTTTCTGTCAACAAAAACAACAAAACACACATGATGCGCTTACATTGGAGGTCTATGGTGAAAGGCTTTCGGCTTTCGGTTTGTGTGGTGAATTTGTGTGATTTACTTGAAACTGGTGCAAAATTAGCATGCACTTTTTTTGGTCTACTGATTTTTATGATAAAAGGATTGTTCGGACAACAATTCGCTAAACAAATAGACAAGGTGTAAAAATCATTTTGAGGAGGGACTACTTTTCTAGGTGGATGAATTTGAGAATATGTTCTACGGATGTAAAGTCACACTAGCAAAATTTTGGTAAGATTTCATAGATAGCTTTACGTTGGTCATGTGAATTCATGTGACCAACTTAAACCTATTGCAAAAAGAATTGTGACTCTCCCATTGACTGCCAAGTAAAGAACACGGTCAAAGTTCAGAAAAGTATGAAAGACATCATCAGAATAGTCCATCTGCCATCAGTTGTACAACCATAACTTTATGAAACTATGACAATAACAGAAAAGCATAACGACTTTAACAATTCTACGCGTCCGCACTTTGCATCCAGTGGATACTCCAAAATGGTGCTACAGTGCTGAATGGGACAGTCACAAGCCTCCCGGTTTTTATCCAAATGTGTAAAATGGGGTTCCAAAGATGAACCATTTTTTCACGGGGTGTTTTTTTAAGTGACTTATGTTGAAAAAAAATTTTTTGGGGTGAAGTGACCGTTTTTATGACATTTTTATGGCCGATTAGACATCACGTTGCTGAGCTGTCATCGCGATGCTCCGCCCCGCAGCAGCAGCAACCAGCTCGTGAAAAACACTTAATCTATGGCATTAATAAGCGAGCACACCACCGATGCTGACGAGCGCGGTAAATCATTTTCGTGAGAGGAAAACAAATGTACATGGGAAAAAACCAGGGCCGCGAGCTCATATCAAACCCTCGCGCGTGATTGATGTGTCATCCGCGCACAATTCAAGCTCTCGCACGCGATCATTCCTGCACTCAATCCTCTCTCACCTGCTTGCACGAACACTGTTTTGTCAGTCGTGGGGCGGGGCTTGGTGTTTTAGTTACAACTAACCACCGCTAACTATGCCATCGTTCATCGCGGTGTTTCGCATTAGACATCGTACAATTCCAAATTGGTCGACATCGCCCAACCCTTGTTTACAAGCAGAGAAAGATGTTGAAGAAGAAATTGTTGAATAAAGTCATTTATTTTCTTTGCGCACAAAAAGCTCTCATAGCTTCATAAAATTAAGGTTGAACCACTAATGTCACATGGACTATTCTAACTACATCCTTACAACCTTTCTGGGTAGTAGACAGTTATGTCACGGTCTGTGGAGGTTCAGAAAGCTCTTGGATTTCATTAAAAACCTTCATTTGGATTCCAAAGGGCTTACGGGATTGGAGCGACATGAGGGTGAATAATGAGAGCTTTTTAATTTTTGGATGAACTACCCTCAATTAAGTTAACCCTCAATACAATTATTTCGGACAACTGATAATAGCAGAAATTTAGATCCTATTCTGTTAAGAATTAACTGAACATTTATATTATATTATAAATAAAATGTTATTTTGTTTTAGGGTTTTTTCCCCAGTAACAAAGCGTTTTATATGGGGGTTTATATGAATTTCTGTTTACACACTACTGGCATAATTCCAATGGGTGGAATGGAATCTGCTCTGTGTAAACACACCACAAGTTAAATTAAAACCGAGCGAAAGTAACTTAATTAGTCAAAACATGGTTCAGAAGACTAGATATCGTTTAAGTTTGTGCAGAGACGGTTGGTAAAGGACTTTACACCAGTCCCATCCTATCACATGCAATGTATGTGCTACAAGCATGCCACTAAAGACGTTAATAATGTGTCTCAACTAACTAGTGACAGCTAATTTTTTTTAACAACAGAGGGACAAATCCTGAATTTAAGGGGTAACTAGTTGAATACCATTCTGCACAATACTATACCTATATCTACACATAACATACTAATCCATTTAATCTGACAGACACAGAGTGTTATAAAACAGAGTTCTCGAACTGTTATGTAATGCTGATTAAGTACATCACAGACACATAAGAAAACACACTCAAGCTCACCAATTGCAGCATGTCATAGATGGACTCTGTGGAGCGTTTGGAGCTCCTGTGCCTCCGCAGTACAGACATTCTGCCCCTCAAAGGTCATAGATTTCACACCAACGCGACCCACAGTAAAACCACAGGAAGCGCCTCCACCTCCAGCTTATCTTTACATGTAAAACGTGTCACTATATCAGACCGTGAGAGCGAAAAATCAAGCTACTCCAGAAACAGATACGCCGAGCGTGTGTCTTCTTCACTATAAACTCTACATTCCACAATAGCTTCCCTGTCCTCACAGCCTCCTCCCTCCTTTCCTAGAATTTCTCCTCATGTTTCTGCTTGTCTGAGCTGGTTTCTAACCGGATAGATGGAATGGGGCTCTGACAGCTGTGGTGGTACAGTAAACACACAGAGAGAGAGCGCGAGAGAGAGAAAATAATAATAATAATCTTGTCGGCAGCAGGATGAGAAGGACCGAAGAGGAGGGGGGCACTGGGTCAGCCACAAGCATCACATTATCTCACAGCTGGGAAAAGCACAGGTCGCAGGTGAAAACGTCAACATGCAGGGAACAAAGACGACAGGTGAGGCTCAATGTTTGTCTTCAAGATGAGAGTGTGGAAAATAATGAACTTGGATAAAGATGGTCTTGTCAGAGCTGAAGCGCAGATTTATGATACCCTGAGGTACAGGTGATAAAGGTTTGAGCCTGGCTTGCAACATTAATTTCTACTTTATTTTGAATACATAAAACTACATTTTTGATATATATATATATATTTTTTTTTATTTATTAATTAATTAAATTAATTAATCCCCCCCCCCCCTTTTTTTTTCCATACTGAATGTGCTTGTGATATATATAAATATATATTTCTTATTTTATATAGATGTGCCTGCATATTATATATTAAATAATAAAGTATATACAAATAATATATAATTTACACGCACACATATATATAATGTATATGCATGTCAATGACAATTATATAAATAAACACACACATACACACACTCAGACCCAGTCACACACTTGACGGGAGCCTTTAATGGCTTGGTAACTCATCTTATCAATGCATAGACTCACAGAAGACAGGAAGAAGAATGTTTCCTTTCCTGGAAAGCAGTGAAATGCCTTTTATCAGGCTCTCAAACACACTTCACAACTACACACATTAAACAGGGCTCAATTTCTTAAAGCAGCTTTCGCTTTCCAAATGGTCTTGAATTCCATCCACGGTTGGAATTCTAAACGCAAAGAAATATCTTGAAATAACCTTGAAATTCTTTAGTAAATCTTACATGCATGCTACTAAAGCTCATGGGCTCAAATATGAAAGTACAGACCTGCTTAAATGGTAGAACAGCATTGGTTTGCACAACAAAAAAAAGTACAGAAACTACTCCACTTCTCCAGTTTCTCTGTAAACTCACCTTAGACACAAGCTTATCAGCTTTGCAGTACCTCTACCTTAGTACCTTTTAAGACTGGAATAACATGCAAATCCATAAATTTCTCGGGAGATTTCATGGGATGCATGTTGTAACAAGCGTAAAGCTCCATATCATGTGCATCCTCAAACCAATCACGATTAAAAGAATTCTGTAGTACAAACCTCCCTCTCTTTTCTCCACACACACACACACACACACAGCTAAGCCAGGCTGATGTGAAAAGTCAATATTTAAACAGTTAACAGGCCAAATCCATGAACATGCATTCATATTTCTCTCCAGAGTGATAACTCGAGGGTAGAAGTGCTTGGATGGTTGAACTCAAATTTGTAAATAAGTCTAGGGACTGGCAGGCGAAGAGGCTTTTGGGTTTAGCAGGATGTTGCACCACCCTCCACGAGATACATGCAGTCATTATTAAGCTTGGAAAAATAATGAAGTCCTCCTGTCCTTTGTCTTCTAGGTTGTCTGTTTCCTCCGGCGGGTCTCTCCATAATTTATCAGCGTTAAGCGATTCAAATCGATGTGCATAATCAAGCAATTAGAATGCAGAGCTAATTAAAGAAGATGTCCCCCTCTCGCTTTCTCCCTCGTCTCAAAGCAACAAAAAAGAAAACATAAGTGACGTGAGATAATAACGATAACCAGCCGTGTGATTAATATGGGAAGAGAGAATGAGAGAAAATGAATCTCATAAATTATGCCCAGCTGAATCAGCTCCTCTCTGCCTGTCATTGTGTCAAAACCACATACAAACACACATTTCTGACAGAACAATAGACAGTACAGTACAAGGGAAAGCTTTTAGGTTGGCTTTAAGAACTCAAATACCAAACAGAGGAGGGAAAGTGTGTTTCTCTGCGTCTAAATGGTCTGACAGTGTTCAAAAAGAGCAATGTGTCTTCACATGTCAGTGTCACTTACCAGCATAATATTAACCTCCTACCGACTGATTCCGCAACATGACACATGGACGGGACAAAACAAACACGCACGCTCTGACAGAATGTGTTTTTTTGCGGGTGAATTATTAGGGCTAAATGTGTTTCTGCAACAGATGGTGTGCTGGAGAACAGGCCAGAGAGACTGTGGCCGGCTGGCAGTGTCCGTGTGACAGACAAGGACGCAGAGAGAGAGAGGATAAAAAAAAAAAAAAAAGACAAAAAAAAAAAAACATACAAAGACAAACAAGAGAGGACAAAAAATGAGGCCATCGGGTCAGTAAATAGTTCTAACACAGGCAATAAAAGGGAAAAGTCTTGGTAGAGAAAATCAAAACATCCCAAAATTTGAGACCACATTAAAAACTGGGATTCCAAATACAATTTAGGCCTAAACCTGGAAATAGTTTGAAGATAAATAAATAAATAAATAAATATAAATATATTTTATTATTATTATTATTATTATTATTATGAATAACAAATAAATAAATAATAATAAAAATGGTTATTTAAAAAAATCTGTTATTATTATTGTTGTTATTATGAATAATAATAATAATAATAATAATAATAATGTGATTAAAAAAGGAAATATTCAAGGTTCTGAATTATTTATAGATCACTTAAAGAAACTCTTTTAAGTTGATCAAAATGACTGCACAAACAATGAACTACATACAAAATATATATTATTATTATTAATAATAATAATAATAATAATAATACTAATAATAATAATGTGATTTAAAAATATTATTATTATTATTATTATTATTATTAATCATAATAAGGTGATTAAAAAAGGAAATATTCAAGGTTCTGAATTATTTCTAGATCACTTAAAGGTGCCATAGAATGAAAAACTGAGTTTAATTTGGCATGGTTGAATAATAACAGTTCAGTACATGTACATAACACACTGGTGAGTCTCAAACACCATCGTTTCCTAC
>JAUMHG010000050.1:8206771-8217004 GCA_032359395.1 Enteromius anoplus
TATATATACACACACACACACATCTATCTATCTATATATCTATCTATCTATCTATATACATATCCATATATATCTTTTTTTTTAAGTTATAAAGCATTGTGCAGTAAAATATAATGCTCTTAAAAGCTTGAAATGTACTCATTTTCATTTGATCTCAAAGTTCAGTATAGTCTATAATGACAAGTTTGAGACTGTTTTGCTATCAACCGGTCAACTTTAAGTTGTCATTTATTATGGATTCAAAATAATCCTCACTTTTATAACTGAAAAGTAATAGGCCAGTAGGAAGTACTGCTCTTCAACCATTTGATTTGTAGAGATTGATGCAATAATTATTTATGATTTTTGAGTTTGCACTGATATATATATAACATGAATATATAAAACATTTTCAGTTTTTCACCAAATACAGAGATTAGGAAACACGTAAAGGGGTCGTGCCATATAGCACACTGATAAACTCACCTGACAGTATCAGTTGGTCCACCGTGAGTTTTTTCGAAAGGGTTGAAGTGCGGGCCTGCACTGATGCAGCCTGCGAGGAAACAAAATTGTATTATGTCTCTGTCCAAAATAAAGATATTACTATGGGTTTAAAGTAAAAGCCTGACAAGAGTACTGGTGTTTACCGTTTGTGTTGTCTCCAAAAGCATGGACATGGAAACCATGCTTTCCTGGAGTAAGGCCAGTGATTTCACCCGAGAGCTTCACCGGAGACTTGTCATCCTAAAACAAACAGATCATTCATATTTGGTCAATGATAGTTTCATATCACTTCAAAAAAACAGAAGCATTTACTGTTCGGCATGGTGCAAACAACACCAAAGTCATGGGATCAGTTACCAGCGAATGCAGGAACTGATCAAATATACCTGCAAAGTAATGCAAGTTTAAATAAAATCACCTGCCAAATGCTTAAACATAAATACTCGAAAGCATTTCTGTAGATAAGGTCAAGAATGTGTCAGGAATTAATTAAAGGAAGCAGAAGTGCTACATGTTCTTTAAATGTACGTCTGGGAAGGACACAATGGGTTGCATTAGCAACAATTCAAATCTGAACAACTTCATTAACTCTGAACGATTCATCCTACCTTATAAGATTTTGCTACTTCCTATGAAAAAATAGGTAGTACAATTTAATATCAGAAAGTTAAATTATAGTTAAATTATGTTTTATTAATGTCTACACCTCAAACAAACCTACCCTTACTGTTAATGCAAAACATAATTTAACGGGTAGCATTTTCTGATATCAAATTGTACTACCTATTTTTTCATAGGAGGTAGCAAAATCTGACGGGTAGGATAAAATGTTAGAACACCGGCTCAGCATCATGATATCTATCGGCCATTGGCGATGGACGATGGCATCATCTACCGACCCAACCCTATTTAACGTTACTTGATGACAAATTACAATAAAAGAAGTCTTGTTTCTAATTAAATGAGTGCTTTCCAATGAAAATAGTAGGTCAAAAGCTTAACTTGAAAGGAAAACAAGTTTTCATATTCCACTGATATTTGTTTAAATATCCACAGATATTTGTTGATGTTTTAATAATAAAAAAAAAAAAAAAAAAAAAAAAAAAAAAAGACTTTCAGGCCATATTTTGAAGACCCTGAATAGCACAATGCAGAAAAAAGTGAAGATGAAAGATATCAGTGCTAATTGTCAGTGTAAATACTAATACGATAAATGACTATAGCAAACACTACAAACGGTGTTTGAAGAGCAATGAAATGCTTTTATACCAGTACAGTTTGAGGTTCTGGACAGCAGGTAATGTGTGCATTGATCTTCGTCCTATTAGGCAAACTTCTGACAAACAAACAGAGATAGACAGAGGAGCATGACTCAGCAAACTTGTCCCTTTTAATTACAATTTCATGAGAATTGGAAAGGAAGTCAATGACAACACAGCCTGCCACCAAACGCTTCAGAAAACTGCAAAGTCCCAATCTCGTGTGCAAAAGCATCACAAACTCCTCATTCGTGTGCATGCAAATAATAAGCATGGGTGTGCAACGGAGCGCATACAAAACACAGACCTGCGGTTGAATCAAAGGTCATTGTCGAGCTGGTTTTAACGGCTCTACCGCATTTATGCAATGTAGCATTACACAGAAATCAGTCAACAAGTAAAATCATGAATAACAGGCCACCGTTGTTTAATATTAGATTTGGTCATCAGTGTGTGCATCACAATAGCACAGCTAATCCCATGCAACTGCATTAGCATGTCAAACAAATGCGTGGACTCTTAAATGATGGGGTAACGTACATATATGACATGCCGCACGCGCTAGCTGCAGGCTAGCTCGCAGCGCTCCCGCTACAGGATCGTCAAAACAAACCCCGCAAAAATAACAACATTTTTTTTTTTACCTCTTGCTCGAAATAAACGGTGCCGGTCACTTCGCCAGTGCCTTTTAGTACACAAACGGCCTTCTTCACCATGCTGCCTTTGAATTATGCAAACTGTAAAGTTGTGCGTGAGAGCGACAGAGACGGATAGTGTTTGATAAGAGAGCAAGAGAGAGGAGGGGCGTGAGCCGAACCGACCAATCACGTGCAAGAAGAGACTCGTCGACGATGATTGGGGCAAAGTCTGGCGTGTCACGCTGTCATATGAAACTGACGTGCATGGACTTATGTGCACAAATTCTAGGCGACTTTTTTTATGAATGAAATTAAATATCTTACGTGTTTAAATAGTAAGAGAAACTTTATGTTTTGAAAAATGTATGTTTCGAAATTTTCTTTGTATTTAAAAAAAAAATCTCACTGTACTTGTTACCGTATGTTTTTTATAGGTTAAAAAAAAGTTTCAAGGACAGGAGAAAAACGTCTTCTATGTGCTTAATAGCACAATTACAGTAAATGAAAATATATAAAATACTTATAGTAAATGTTTACTTTAAATTATTACACTTCTTTAACACAACCCCTTATGAATTCCTTATGTGTTACGCTCATATAGAGATATTGCAATTGATAAACCAAAGCACATTGTTGTCACTTGGACCTTGTCATGCATTCCACAGTGAAGACCTTATTCACATAGATACAGAAGTCCTATTCAAACCACGACAAACGGTTTGGAAGTAGAGTCACAAGATAAATACCACAATATTGTTGTATTTGCCATAAGGCCCGGTAAACAGTAATGTGTTTATTGATAATTAGTTTTTAACTTGGTACCCTTATGAATAGTTGGCACAAATACTTATAAAACACTAGGGCAAATCTTAAAAAGACTGAAACAACTTGCATATTAATCAGTTCATTCATTTGGTATGAAAATATTTTATTAAAACCAAATTCCTAGCGCTGAAATATTTGGAGTTCCTATCTCCAAAAACTTAATTATAAAAAACATCTTGTTTTTCTTCCTTTTTTCTTTTTGTATGTTGTAAACATTAAGTTAAAAACATTAAAGCAAAAGGGTCTTAATATCTTTAGTCAATGTTTCAATTACTGAAACTCAACAGGGATATCATGTTAAAGTAAAAACCAAAAGAAAAACAAAAAGGCCAGTCAAAATCTACAAACATTATTTGAGTAATGTTAGCGTATTTACAGCAGAATAATTAACGGTTTCTTTTCCTTATCTTCAGTTTTAATACAACATTCAAGCTTCATTGAGGTGGGACAATAAATTCACGAGGCAACGCTCCACGTTTGCCAAAAGATGCTTTATAAAGTCTAATAAAACTGGGATGAAGAACCAAGCATCATATGCATAAAGCATCCCACAACAGTTGGACTTTGATTTCTAGCCAGCAGTATTCAAGATTAGCACTGACATATGAGAAGCTCATAGGGTCTTGACATATAAAAAAAAGCCTCTATGACTCTTCCGTATGCGTTTGTTCGGCAGATTTGTTCTCTGCTATAGGTTCTGAGGCTTTAGAGTCTGCTGTGGCTGCAGTGGAAGGTGCTGGAACATCGGGCTTGGCTTCAGGAAGTTCTTTAGTAGCATTTGCACTGAGCTCCTTGGTATTTGCTGCAAGTCTCTCATTGGGTTCCTCGTTGGCGAGACCCAGTCGATCAAGTCTATCATCTCGATCCCAGCGTGTGCTCCTCTCTCTGCTTCCTGCAGAGCGCCTCGTCCGTTCTTCACCGTCTCGTCCTCTATCTCTATCCCGATCCCTCTCTCCATCCGGACTTCTCCAGTCCCGGCGTTCTCGCTCTCTGTCCCATCCGCCTTGTTTTTCCGGCTCCTCATGCCAGCCTCCAAATCGCTCTCGACCGTCCGGCCTCTCACTGCCACGAACCTCACCGAAAGGGCGCCGCCCTCCATACCAGTCCTGTTCTCGATCCCTGCCCCTCCCTAAACCGGGGCGCTCGCCTCTGAACGGCCTCACCTCGTGATCATTCGGCCCGTCTGGTCTGGGCCCGCTCGGCCTCATGAAAGGAGGACCGGGAGGGGGGAAGGGGCCCCTGAGGCCATGAGGAGGGGGCGGCATGCCGAAGCCCCCGGGTGGAGGTTCGCGGTGCATCATCTGAGGAGGACCCCTGGGTGGCATCATCTGTGGTGGGATGGGTGGCATGCCAGGTCGAGGAGGTGGAATGGGGAAGCGCTGCATGTGTGGAAGTGGCATACCCGGGGGCCGCTGGAGGGGCATCATACCCGGCCTTGAACCGAGAAGACCGGGGGGAGACTGCATGCCCATCCCTGGTGGACCTCCAGGAGGCACCTGGTTTCCTGCAGAGTTAATTAAATAAAAATATAATAATATTTCACTTAATATTTTTGTGAATTAATGACACACAAACACAAAAACCCACCTGAGTTGAATCCCTCTGTTCCATCGCTGTTGATTCTTGGGGCCATACCTACTGGATCATTCGAAAGGTCTTCAACTGAGCTGCCAACTACAGTAGAAAATAAAATCAGGTCAGATGGGAAATTTTAAGAAACTAAAGTATGGCTTACCGGTCATGCTAATAAAATCTAAATTAGGTAGGGTTTATACAATAAAGCCTGCCCACCTGGAGGCATACCGATCCCTGCTGCAGGTGGAGGAGGCCCAGTGGCACCCAGAGGAGGCATGGCACCCGGAGGGAGAAATCCTGAAACAAAGAATAAAAAGTGTTCGTAACTGATACAATACTTTTATCATGATAACACACCTAAACTAAAAATTGTGTCATAAGTTACCCACCCTCATGTTGTTGCAAACCTGTAAGACCTTTGCTAATCTTTGGAGCACAAATTAAAGTACTTTTGATGATATTGGAGAGCTTCTAAAGACAGCAACACAATCTTTTTTTTGCGCAAATAAAACAAAAAGAATAATTTACTTGATCACTCTTTTCTCCCAAACAATGTCTTCCGCCATTTAAGACAGCATCACAATGGATACGCAGGCTTTCCCCTAAGTGTAAACAATGCTTATTTACGTTCATGCATGCATTTTCCCCACTGAACGTAAATAACACTGATTAAGTCAAATACTTTCTTAAGTACTCTCCAAAATTGCGGAAGACATTATGGGAGACTACTGGATGAGTAAATCATGTTATTTTTGTTTTCTTTGCGTAACATTTTTAACCAGTGCATTTACTATGTTCTGGACCTGGATCATTTCAGTTGTGTTGCCGTCTATAGAGGGACTGATGGCTCTCTGATATCATCAAAAATATTTTAATTTGTGTTCTGAAGATGAACGGAGGTCTTATGGGGAGGGTGAGAGGGGTGAGTAAATGATGACAATTTTAATTACTGAATTTTGGCGTGAACTAACCCTTTAATAACTATTTTTGACTAGTATTGCTGTACCTGGTGGCATCTGCATGGGGTTAAAGCCTGGACGTATGAAGGGACCTGGGGGTGGGGGAACTCCAGGTGGGAATGAGGGGGGTGGGATATTCATGGGTCCTGGGAACCCTGGAGGTGGGACACTGACTGCTCCCATAGGCTGGACAGGAGGAACCTGAAAAGTAGGAAAAATTAACGAATAGGACTAAAGCTAAAAACCTGAGAAAGAGGAACCAGGGCATTATCAGTTACCTGCATAGGTACTACACCCGGACTATCCTCCACTTTTCCCATCTCAGGCCTGCCGTTCTGAGACTCTTCAGCCTTGTCCAGCTCAATCTGAGAGCTTCTCCATTCTGAACATGGGCATGCAAACAATATGGTTATGTTTATGTGGTCTCAAAACCTAGACAAACTATTAACAACTGGTTGCATTGGTTACCTGGTGCAAGAGTATCAGGGTCCAGCATTCCTCCTTCTCTAAACACATCAAGGTCCTCCATCTTCACTTTGGACCATGGTATATAGGTTACACCCAACTCCACATCCCAATACTGCTTAAATTCAGCCTTAATGCCCTTATTCAGAGCCCAGGCAATCTGGAAAACAGTTATATAATTATTGTGAAAAACTACTTCAAAATAAGTCATTAAGATTTTTAAAAGATATTAATACTACTGTACAATAATACTGTTTTATTGTCTTGATTACCATATAACTTTTAAAAACATTTCAAAAGTTAAGCTAAAACTTCTTACATTTGTTGCTGTTGTTTTATTTGTACCAGTCTGTACTAAAATAACCATCTGATACCTTAATGGCTTTCTGATTGACTTTGTATGGACCTCTGCTTAGTTTCTGCAGGGCTCGATAGGCATCCTGACGATGAATCATGACTATGTAGGCACAACCACGAGGAGGAATCATCTATCGAAAACAGACACAACCAAGTGAGACTTCAGCACAAAAATCAAACATCATCTTAGATGATCCCCTAACTCTCAAGAACATACATTAATTGAGTCTATCTGCCCAAACTCCTCTAGTAAACAGGCCACGTCCTGCTGCTGTGTCCTTTTATCCAGCTGTCCCACCCATAGAGTAGTACTGCACACTGAAAAAGACAGACACGTAATTTCACAGAAGGTTTATTACTGTGTTATGCATACGTAATATACATAATCCGACTGTATGCACTTGACCAGAGGTTTCAGTAGTGAGAGTGGCCTTGCTTACCACTGAGAGTGCTATTCTTTATTGGAGGAAGCCCTTTTTGTCTTCGCTCTCTATCCTTTTCTCTGTCTCTTCTTTCCTGAGACCGTGAGTGAGGAGACTGACGCCGTCGTTCTCGTGAACGAGAGCGCGACCGCCGATGCCGCAGTCGTCTCGTGCGAGAATTGGACCGAGACCTTCTTCTTTTAGGAGATCTGAAACAAAAACAACAACAACATTTAATCTTGTGACTAGGACTAGTGTTGTTCTTCATCAGGACAGTGATGTGTTGTACGCACCTCGACCCTGAACGTGACCGTGACCTCTTGCCATCGGGGTAAGGCCTAGCTGATGCATCTGAATTCATCATTTCCTGTGCCATAGGTTATCAGAGATTAGTATTAAATACAGCAGCTTAACAGTTGAGAATCAGTTAATGGTTCATTTCTGAAATGATTTTACTGGATGCTGATGTCCAGCCATGTGTTGACTGAAGGTGTCATTCTGAGGGGGAAAAGCTGCATGTGGCTGCCCCATCTGAGGCATCATGTCTGGATAGGGCTGAGAGGGCATAAGACCAAAGCCTTGGACTTGTCCATTTGAAGGTAGAACACCCTGAGCATACAACAACAATAAAAGACAAAATGTGACTGCCGACTTATTAAATTGCAGGAAAATGCCATTAAAATCAGATTTCTGTTTTCATCCAAACTTATGCATAAAACTGGAATATCGCATCAAACATTAGCGAATAGAGCAGTTTCCATCCAGCATTTTTTAACCCTTGAGTGGTGTTCATATTTTTGTTACTTAGCCAGTGTTCGCTGCATTCGTGTGAATTTAATTCAACACAATCAAACTTTAACTGGTTAAAATACTCAACAGAGGTTTACTTTATCCATTTTACAAGTCATATAATCACATCACATTGATTAATCGCAGTGCTACATCCTTGTGTGGGAACGGCAGGGGCAGAAACACAAAACTTACACTTACACAATCACTCTTACAGACTCTCTCTCACACACAAACACACATATACATACTAATAGCAGTGTTAGACAGTGGACCCAAGCGTCCTGACCCTAACATGAGATAAAAGTAAAAACAGGTCCCACAGGTCTGAACACCGAACAAGGGTTAAAGCAAGATTCTGAAACGTGCTTAAAAATAGGTGGATGGAAACATAGCTAATGTCTCCATATAAGAGGGCTGACGTAATATACCTGTTGCCGCTGTGCCATGGCCATCATATGTTGTTGAAAGTGCTGCATCTGATTAGCCGGAGGAAACCCTGGGACCGTCTGCTCAGGAAATCCCCTGCAAAAAGATAGCACAAACTCAGCAGGTTATACACAGAAGCATTCGAAATATAAAGGAGATGCTACTTACATAGTAGATTGGACCGATGGCGTTTCATCCTTCTTAGCTTCCTCACCTGCTTCTGGCTCATCGTCATAGTCAAAGCGGTCCAGAATTGTCTAAAGAATGAAGAGAAAAGAGAATGTCAGTGATTAGGCCAACTAGGCATGTGCAAACCTACACGTTTTTACAATAAATAAGTTGGTTGTTATATTGGGCTAGTCTGAGGGTCATCTGTCCCTGATGTATCTGACATTGCCAGTGTTGAACCGGTGAATCTCCTTTTTCACCTTGTCGAAAGTGGCTTTCTTCTCAACAGGCTGTGGTGCGTGATGGATGTGCTGATGTGTGAGGGTGGAGGAAGCTGTCGGAGCCTGGGCCTGTAGGTGGAGGTGACTCCTGTTATTGTCCACAGCTGGAGACTGAGGTTTCTCTGGAGGCTGAAAGTTCTGTAGCATCTGCTGAAGCTTTAGAAGACAGTGAACATGAATATGGGCTACAATTATTTTTTATGATGACTATTTATGTTAAATACACCCCCAAGGTGTTTTGTCCTTCCCAAGCATGATATGCAGAAAACCCAGTGCATTCAGTCGACTAACCTGCTGTCCTTGAGAAGACTGAATAAACTGAGCAACAGCCGCAAAGGCATCCGAGTTCTGAAGCTGAGGAACAGCTGCTGCGATTGAATTTGCCATCACCACAGGATGAGCCTCCTGTTCCCTCACCGGAGACTGTGGAGATGCTACAGAAACACACTGATTCTCAACTTAACTCTAGACTCTAAAATTAAATGCAGCAAGGTAAAACTTTTTAAAACAAGACAAATGCCCCACAAGGTATTTTGACTGACGATGAGGGCAAATCATCATACAATAAAATGTTCAACAGTTTGAACTAATCCACAGACAAACATTCAGCAACTCTTAAACCATTTTGTTAGCGAGGCTTAAATTAGAGACACTATAAAAACCATCTACACTACAATTCAAATGTTTGGAGTCTGTAAGCTTTTTTTCATGTGAAAGGAGACTCTGCATTAATTTAATTAAACATACAGCAAAACAGTAAGATAGTGAAATATTATTACATTTTAAATAGTGCTGTCAAACATGTATATATATATACATATATATATATATATATATTAAATACAAAGTACACACTCACATTTTGAACTAGGGATGCTCATTTTAACCGGTTAACCATTAACTGACCGATTTGAATTTTGACCGATTAATACAATCAGTTAAACGGTTTAAAGGGTCATTTTATTCATTTCAGTATTTTACCTACTCATATAAAATCTCATTTTATTGGCCACATTGACACAGCAGCAGAACACAGTTGTTGAGTCCTAATACAGGGAGTGACAGCGATCTGTAACGGAACTCACCTGGAAACGTTCAGAACTAACAACCGTGTTCTCGGAACACACACGCTGTGTGAACGGAGCAGGACACGTCATTCACTGCTGAAGAGAACCGCTCTGCAGCACAAACGCGCTTCTACCAGGTGTTTTTATGTGTGTTTTGGGTAACTTATAGTGATGGAGAAATGAGCTGCGTGTTATCTGAAAGGTTTATTAGATCTCGTCAGTTTTCCACCGGAGCCGCTCTTGTCAGTTTTGTGTTCTGTCACGTGATTCAAATGCTTGGCTCTCTGCGCAAAGCTGCTGTTGGTTAATGAAAGTTTGATGAAAGAACTCGCACCCCGATTGGACTCCTGTCGTATCAGAAAGTGGTAAGACTTATGCTGCAACTGAAATAGCTTACTTCCCTACTATATAGTACGCAAAAAACAGTATGCGAGGTGAGTAGTATGTCCGAATTCATAGCATTTGAAATTCAGTAGGCGAGAAGTACCCGGATGACCTACTGCTTCCGGCCGA
>JAUMHG010000050.1:8222634-8233809 GCA_032359395.1 Enteromius anoplus
ATGTTATGTCCATGTACTGAACTGTTATTATTCAACCATGCCAAGGTCAATTCAGTTTTCCATTCTATGGCACCTTTCACCCAACAGCATCAGGTACCAGTTATGATTGGTGTGATTACTTAGCCGCTTCAGTATCAAGATGAACTTACTTTAATGGCTTTTATGGCAGATTTGGTGATAGAAATCATCTTGGCCCTCGAGATGGGAGGTTTGGTGTCCATCAAGGAGAACAACTGCAATGGAGCCATAAAGTTATATTAAGACATGTAACGCAAGGGAAGTTAAAGGTGAAATATAGAAACATAAAAATGCTGGAAATCCTTGCAAGAGTGGAAACAACCTCAAAAGTTTTGCGGAGAGAAAAGGGCTTTACAATTTAAACACTGATATGAGGCACATTAAGACTTGCTTATACTAAACTTCTAGTTGAAAAGGAAGTACTTCCCCTGTGTCATTTTAATAATCAGAGAAAACTTGTCACAACAATTGTGTAAAAAAACGAATAAAAATATTTAAACTTTTTACATTTTGCAAATAAATAACCGTCCATATTTACATAACCTCGCACCCAGCAAGTCTACTGATGAACACTGAACTAAAGTAGGCGGAGTTTAGATGAACACAAGCCGTTAGCATGTTTCTTAAAGGCACAGTAACAAAAACATCATTTTAAAAGGCCGGAGAAAAGAAATAAAACGGTCGTTTGCAGCTACATTTTCACTGTTTTGGGTGAAAAAAAACTACACGGGCTATAAGAAATGTATGCTTTTTGTGGAATGAATGATGTTTTTGTGAAATACGTGTCCCTAACAATATTTCGGTCACAATTTTAGACAATTAACGTTAGTCTTTTGCGCACACAATTGTTTATCTCGGCTATTAGCCGGCAATATAAAGTTTCTGGAAGAATGAACTGTGACAGGTTATAGATGTTCCCTGAATGAACCTAGGTTCACACACACACACACACACACACACACACACAAACAAACAGAGAGAGAGAGCGAGAGAGAGCAGCTTGTAAACAACACGAGTACTAGTTTGTGCGTCATCTTATAACTTTAGCACAGAAGTGTATTCATACATCCTAGACCAGGCGGAGAAAAATAGGCAAACTGACCAATTGCAGACCACGCTGGCTATTATTACGACTAGGCCTGTTATTATGGCGTTTAAAGTACCATAGTACACATATCTACGCATTTACACTCCCATTTACGAAAGGAGGGTTTCGTATGAACAGCTATATCCAACCTGGCAACATGCAACTGCGCATTTTAAACACCGAGGCCTTCATCTGGCTTGGGCCGTTGCAACACATTGAACGTTTGTGCTCAACAAACCGCCATTTTACCGCCGTTTCATCTCATTGAACACACACACCTCATGATTAAAAGCGTTGACGGCATCCATGGTGTCCCGTCTCTGCTTTGCAGTCAGTTTCTCCGGTAAAATCAGAAATATGTGTGGTGCTGTCCTCCAGCAGGCCGCCCCAACATGTCCGCCACTGGCAGCAGACAGACAGCTCGGACTCGGAGTCGGCGCGGAGCTCGCGGTGCAGGATGGGATTGAGAGACTGCTGTTCCGACGAACGGCCACTAGATGGCGCTAGAAGAACGCAGGCAAGAGTGGAAATCATATATAGCAGTTGCTTTTATAAAGGTTGATTTCTTAATAATACAAAGACATTCTCACTTGTTTCCAGGAAATAGATACAATTTAGTTAATACACAAAGATAAATGCATTTAAAAACTTAAATATTGTGATGGTAAACGAAGACGTTAATTCAAATGTAGCTAGTTCAAGCAATACATGAGGATCTTTTATAAACATTATTTTCATCTTGTTTGCACAGAGTAAGAACCAGTTATGTAGATTAAGATATTCGTGTGAAAACATCTTTTATTATACAGAAGATGAATTAAAGAGGGAAAATTAGCCTAAATGATCCCATTTGACTTAGCCTACAAAAAAATAAATAAATAAAGACATTAAAAAGCCATATGTTCTGTGTCCTCCAAACATTATAGTGATTATACATTATGTGTTCCTGGATTATAAAACATGAAAATATGGTTTGACTGCACTACATATGGTTTATCAAATCCTTTGGGCTTAAATTCTGCTCATTATTATTCCAAATGCCGAAGGCTGCCTGATGTTCACCCACCACCCTTGACAGTTCGGATAAAACTGATGATTCAGTCCCTTATTCACGAGCAACTGCACTCACTTAAAACTTGCTGTGGGTCTGTAATTGAAAACAGCTGATTTTCAAAGTGTTTCTGAGATGAAGATCCTTTAGAATGAAAGAGGACAAAAAGATTAAGACGCCTTGAATACGTTCATGATGAAGCATTACATGTGCCCAGAGGCCTTCCCTGACCTTTGGCTCTGGTATTAAAAAAATTTCCACTGAAGACCTTTGATTATTAAAATTCAATTTGGAAAATAAACAAAGGAATTGTACACTACTATTCAAAAGCGTGGGGTAGGGAAGACAGTTTCAAGTTTTAAAGGTCTCTCATGCTGTAGTTATGTGATCAAAATACAGTAAATCGTAATATTAAAATGCTACATTTTAATAGAACTGTTTTTTATTTTAACGCTTTTTGAAAGGCAATTTATTGCAATACCAAAACCGATGTTTCTGCATTAGTGCACCTTTTTATTAATACTTATTTTTAATATAAAAACAGTTGTGCTGCTTATATATGTGTGTGAAGGCTGTGATACTTTTTTCAAGGATTCCTTTATGTATTGAAAATTTAAAAAAGTGCATTTATTTTAAGTAGTAAAGCTCATTGAAAGTTTGCATGTCTTCTGAATAAAAGCATTAATACTTACAAAAACAAATCTTGCTGACCCCAAACTTTTAAATAGTAATAGTGTTAGGTCTATTGGTTTATAAAACTCCAACAGAGGGCGTCCTTTAGTTAAGGACAACTTTTAAATAACTGTCCAAAAGCAGCTCATCATTAAAAAAATGATTTCAGAATATAATGGTAAACTGTTAATTTATATTATCTGTTAAAATTTCCCAAACATTCAGACTTTTTCCAATAAGCTTAGTTATTGATGAGCATATTATTATGATTGGGTTATAAAGCTCCTCGCTTCGTTTAAATAACCACCCGTATTAATGTGCATAAACATAGTGTTAATGTTTGATGGACATGCTATGGCTTTAATCCAAGAGTGAAATCATGAGCTAAAACAGATTACGTAACCCTGCCTCTGGCTGCGTGGACTGCTCACTGTCATTGTCTTAATGTAGGAAGAAGGAAATAGTGAGATCCAGAAAAAGTGTCCAGCTTTATTATGGTTTATTTTGCATGCCTAAGTGACGGGCGAACACAGAGATGTTGTGTAAGACCGTGTAATTTAAACCATGATGCTTGGCATGACACTGCTGGCATTGTGTTTTGCTCCAAAAGTTTTAAAGATGACATTAAATCCGATCGGGAGAAGAAAAAGGGGTTTTGAAACCAAAATGCTCTCAGTGAGAGTGGATACGACCCTGCAGGGACAAAACATTGCTCAATATGAACCTCCATGTTGCCATGGTATATCTGAGTAAGCTCGCTATCTTGTTGCACTACCTTGATTCAGTTTATGTAATATCCCTTCAAATGTCTTATTGTGTAGACAGCTCGGGGAACGGATGCAAACACAATTTCCAGGTTGGGATGAGAAGAAGGCTGCTATGAAACAGCCTTGCAACCGTCCAAATAATCTTTGTGACCTACTGCTAGATGTATCTTGTTGTTCCTTTGTGAGGATTTTTTTTGTTTACTTGAGATATGTGGGCTCTGTGTTTATTTATCCTTCAAAAATAGAGTTCACGACCATCATAAAATAATCTACACTGAATTGAATAGGTCCATACTTCACTAAAGCTTAATCCTGTGGATCTTACAGTTAGAGAAATCTATATTATTTTGAAACATCATACAGTGAATGTCTTATTTAGAGGTCCACACTGTACAAAAAGTTGCAATTTGGTATTGATGCGGATATTTCAAAAAGTTGGGTGAAATTTTAAATGTAATGAGTTGTTTATTAGCAGATTAGACTACTTTAAAATACATATCAGTTGTCACTCTATATCTTCCAATAATATGCCATAAGATGGTATTTAAATTCTTAGTTTAATGACTAATAACACTGCAGTACAATACAATGATTGAGAGACGGGCAAACAGGCTACACCTTCAAAATTTCAAAATTAGTTACATGCGGTACGTTTATGACACGCCAAGCTTAGAAAAAAATATTATTGTTCAGAAAGAAAAATATACAGTTTGTTAAACACAAGGGGAATAATGTAACAATGAAATCTGCCATTCTTCTTCATGAAAGTTTCAGGAAACTAGGAAAGTTCCAGGCAGGTCTTGGCCGCATAACAGGTCAATTATATCACTTCGCCAAATGAGTCTAATTTCATAGATCGTTGCAGCAAAAGAACCAAAACTCACAAAACACTGACCAAGCCAATAAATATGACAAATGACTATCTCCACGTTTTTACAACTAAACTTTTATTATCTCAAGACAAATATCTCTCGCTTTTTTTCTACTGTAAACGCACATACCTACTGCACATTCACACGGATGCATACACAATAACAACGTGCTGTCAGCGCTGCCCTGCGACTTTAGCATTAAAATTGTTTAGTAGGTGAACTGAACGGCTACATTACTTTTTCAGTAGAGAGGTGTACCTTTTGCTGTTTTTAACGTGTTCAAACTTACGCTTTCGATATTAAAGGCGGTGCTGCCGAACGCTCTTGACACACAATCGAAGGCAATTTACACACGCTTTCTCTCTTTATCTCTCCCTTTTAACTTCAGACTGCATTAATAACTGCATTATCAATGACTCAAGCCTCGTCTCTAGCTCTAAAACGAAGTTTTGGAATGAGCAAGGAGATGCGTAAGAAATGAGTCCCGAACACGAGGACAAAAACTGGAAAAGAATTAAACATTGAGATGTTGTAATAGAAGCGGAGCAATTGACGGATTATTAGAAAATACAACAACACATAGAAAAGTGCTTTCGCAATAATGTTTTTTAATGACAGAAACAGGCTATAGAAATAATGATCCTCACAATGAGTCTGACTTCACCTTCCATCAGCACATGCTCATTATTACTTAGGCGACGTCTCTCAAAAGCTATAGTTATTATTATTAGTATTAGTATTAGTATTATTACTATTATTCATTGTGTCTAACCCCCCCCCTTCAATTCTTTCATTCTTCAACTTTGATTCATGCTTTGTGCTGCAGGCCAGATATTTCCATCCATCAGAGTATCAGTCCTGTTTCCACTTGTAGATTTCTCTTAAAGTAAGCATGTAGTGTTCAGGTAAGCGTATGTGTGTCTGGATGCCTGCATTCATTGACATTAGGTGGGTATAATCTGATACACACTGACAGCAGAGCACATAAAACCCCAGAGCTTAAGTGCTGGGTGACACCTGAAGACAAATCAAAATCAAGAAAACAACCACCGGCAGACTGAGCTGGCTGACAGATGAAGCATACGAAGCGGAGAAAAAACTGTGAAACACATATTACACAAAATATGAATTAAATAAAGATCCGTATCCAGCAAAATATCCAAACATCATTAAAAAAGACTAAATATATATACATACACACACACAATAACACAGCTGTGAAAACATATATTAAAAAAATTACATACATTACCATATTGACATACTTACGTCTCTTACGTTCACAAAGGCTGCATTAATTTGATCCAAAATACACTAAATAGTAATATTTTGATGAATAATAGTATTCATTTTTTAACAAACAAACAAAAAAAACTTACTGACCCCAAAGTTTTAAATGGTAGTGTATATTTATGTGTGTCTAAACTGGGTCAAAGTTGGATCGAAATGACCTGCAAGAGTTCAAAAGGGTCACGTAACAGATATGTGAGTGCACCTTAAACCATATGCAGTGCCTGTCTGTTAATTATTGATTTGAATGTTAATAATTTAAGTCAACTTTGTAAAGCAGAATTTGAACTTAGTGGTTCAGACGTAAAGATCTCTGGAATGAACAATTGCTGGTCTTCCACTCATGCATGAACAATTAAGGTAAGTAATGATTGAGTCGTGCTGATTATCTGTATTAATAATTCTGGTTTAGGATAAATCAGTGTGGAAGATTAATGTATGGATGATTTCAGTGTAAAAAATATTTTTGTGAAAGCAAAGGAGGTATAACTAAAATATATTCATTTATTTTTATTTTTTGCTCAGATACAATGAAGTCACATTTCTTTCTTGGATTATTTTTGGCATATTCTGTCTTCACTCTGAGCTGCAGCTCAGGTAAAGTTTTACTGTATCCTGTCGATGGAAGCCACTGGGTAAATATGAAAGTCCTGATAGAAGAGCTGCACTCCAGGGGCCACAGCATCACTGTGATCAGACCCAAATCCAGCTGGTACATCACGGAAAAGTCCCCTCTCTATACTTCCATCACAATCGCAGGCGAAATAAGCGAATCCGATAACTTTTTTGAAGAGTATTTACTCAAAGTGATAGAGATAGAAAGAGGCGACGCTTCTGGACTGTCATTCTTGAAGCTCCAGGCCGATTTGTTCTCCATGTTGTCAAAAGCACACTATATTATGTGTAAAATGGTATCAGCCATTTTAGAAGATACGACGCTTGTGAAAAGACTTCAGGATGAGCAGTACGACCTGGTGCTCACCGATCCTGCAATAGCCGGTGGTGTGATTTTAGCGCATTATCTAAAACTGCCTCTTGTTCTCAATGTACGATGGATCACGGCTGGTGAAGGACATTTTGCTATAGCACCATCTCCAATGTCCTATGTACCTTTACCGGGTTCTGGCCATACAGATAAAATGAGTTTCACTCAAAGGGTTAAAAATGTTTTGTTTATGAGCTTTACTTTCTTCCAGGAAAGATTTGTGGTTGGTCCACATTATGATGCGCTAATAGAAACGTATTTTGATCACAAAACGGACATTGTTAGCCTCATTCAAGCCGCTGATATTTGGCTCATGAGGACTGATTTTGTCTTCGAGTTCCCAAGGCCGACCATGCCAAATGTTGTTTACATGGGTGGATTTCAATGCAAACCCTCCAAGCCTCTTCCTGCAGATCTGGAAGAGTTTGTGCACAGCTCAGGAGACCACGGATTTATTATGATGTCATTGGGAACACTTGTTAAAAGCATCCCTGCCGACATGGCTAACGACATTGCGGCCGCTTTTGCTAGTTTACCTCAGAAGGTCATCTGGAGACATCTTGGAGATCGTCCATCCAACGTGGGAAACAACACTCTTATCGTGGACTGGATACCACAGAACGACCTCCTGGGACATCCCAAGATCAAAGTCTTTGTAGCCCACGGGGGAACCAATGGAGTGCAAGAAGCTATATACCATGGGGTCCCGATCTTGGGCGTCCCTTTGTTCTTCGACCAGTTTGACAACTTAATACGAATTCAGGACAAAGGAGCGGGGAAGATACTTAAGTTGTCAGAGTTCAGCAGTCGTACTTTTGGACAAGCCCTACGGGAATTACTCAGCGACGGCTCCTACAAGACAAACATGCAGAGACTCTCCAGTCTTCACAGGGACCAGCCGATGAGGCCTTTGGAGTCGGCCGTTTTCTGGATCGAGCATGTGATGAGACATAAAGGAGCGCCTCACCTGCGCTCAGAGTTCTACAAGATGCCGTGGTATTCGTACCATTCTGTGGATGTCTTGTTGGTTCTCTTAACTGTTGTTATTGCGTTTGTGTTTTCTACAGTTGTAGTAATGAGATATGTGTGTTATAAAACATGCTGTAAGCGAAAAATTAAAAGTGAATGATGCTATATAGATTTTTATACTCTGATTTGCATGCCAAAATGAAATAACAGGGGAATAGGTAAACAATGTTATATGAACAACTAGTCAGTAACTGTCTCATTGTATGCTAGAATTCTCTAGAATTGGACTACGCTGATCGCCCTGCAGGTTTATGAATCACCAAAAAGAACCGGTTTATAAGTATCGGTTGTTCAGGAATCTCAACTAAACTGGTAATGCTGTATGTTTTTGCTTTACTTAAAAAAAAAACTGGTTAATAAAATATTTTCATTTGAGAATTTGACCAAATTGGCCACACAGTATGTTTATGATTCCCCAAAAAGAGCTGTATTATGAGTCATTTGTTAGGGCATGCTGTTTAAGGCATATACTTAAAAAAAAAAAAGATGAAGTAAAGCAGAAATGGTTCAAATGTGGCTGCTGCCATCTTATGTAGATAATGTCATTTGTAGCCAGAGTTTACACAGTAGTGAATATTCATAGATACATAGCTAACAGTCATCTGTGTTGCACTATAAGCATCTCGTAGCTATAGCTAGGCAATCACATTTATTTACTAATTAGTTTATGAAGCACAAATTTAACCAAACAAACTTCAATGATCCGTCAGATCCTTTAGGTCAGTTAGTACTATTTACTGTAGAACAACTCATTTTGTTGATGTGAAATGAAACAGTTATAGAAAACTAAAATAGAGAATTAATCGCCTTCTAAAAATCCGAAGGGTGCTCTATCCACTTTCTGTCAATCATTATATTCATTCATATCCCCATTTTTATGGCACCCAGTAGAGAAAACCTAAAAACTTGAACATTCACTTGAACATTCATCAGCGTAATAAAAACTACATAAAATTAAAGACAGAAGCTTTGGGGAAAATGAATTTTAAGTGTAATGAGATTTATTCCATTTATTAATTTTAGCTTGCCTCCATCCGTTTACCTGAAGAGGTCGGTTTATGGGCTGTAGTGCAGCCCGCCACCAGGGGGCAATCAAAATGTTTAGTGTCACTTTTCAGGATGTGTGGTTTGAGATTAATAATGAGAACTGGCTCATAATAGTCAGTGGTTTGGGAATCAGAAAATTGGTCACACTGTATGTTTATGAATCACTAAAATAAATTAGTCTTTGAACTTAACAAACATTGCAAAGTCAGTGCGATCACTGAAAAATATAGGATGGAACAAGTTCTGAATAAGTAAGGATTTTCGGATTCCAGCCCTAAAATAATAAATAAACTACTTTATTGTAAGCTCTATGGTATAATATTACACAAAAGAAGTTATACTTGCACTTGAGGCATACTTGAAAAACTCAGCCCTGGGCTAATGTTTCCTTTTTTGAGGCACTCTCGGTTTACGTTAGGGGTGCTTTTTCAAACTCATGTTGACAGAAGAGATGAAGAGGACGAGAGATGTGTCATTGCTAGCATTCTATTTGATGCTTTGGAGCAACCTGAGCTCACTGAGGTCACAACATAGGGTCATTTCATATGCCACATATGCTAACATGCTTGCTTTATTCAGAGAGACTCTAAATAGGCATAACAGTGTGAAGATATTACCCCTTTCACGCACGATTAGAGTGAACCTTCTGAGCAGTTGGGCCTTTGATTGCATCCAGCTGCAGTCTATTTACTTTTTAAAGAAATTACATGCCATAGCTGTCAAAAAGTGCATTTAAAAGAATCAAATAATACATGTACCAAAGTTTTCAATGATAGACTATTATATGGATTCTCTACCAACAATCCATTCTGTACTGTTGTTGGAAATGTTTGCAGATTACCTTGTGGTTTTATAAAAATGCAAAGGGGTTTTTAATTCATACCAATGAGTCATGATGTTAACAGACCATGAACACAACCAGAATTCCAACATATCTGGGTTTTTGCACATAAGAGCAGCTTTTTTACTGACCATGAATAACTGTCTGTGGGTCAGAGGTTGCTAAACCCTGAAACCACAATCTATTACGAAACTGCTTCAATAAATTTGTGTAAATCATTGCTATTGAACTTAAACCGCAGGTACTTAACAGATTTAACATAATTTATTCAAACAAGGCTCCAGAATGTAGTGGCTTGATATTACATCAATGAAAATACACGATAAGAGCTGATGATTATCACACTTTTTCATCCCTGGAAAGTTACTATTTCAGTTTGTGCAACCTTTTTACGGATCACTTCAACACAAACAGTCAATGCTGATCATGTTTGCTGTGATGCACTTCCAGTAAAAGCTCATTTTGACTAAACGCAGACCTTTACAAGGAAGAAAATCCACTAATTAGTTTCAGGTAATGCAAACAAACAATGGCTGAACCGAACACAACACAGAGGAATTGTAATGAGCTTACCAAGAAATGTTCAGAGCAACATTCTATTTACCTTTACACGTGTGCTCTGGAGAGCCTTCAGCCTTGTGTTTGAGAAAACAGCCAGCCAGCAGGATGAATTTAAATGAGTCTTGCAGCAATCATCTTTGTTCACAGTACTGTTTGAAGTGAGGTTTCACTCACACCGCTCTGAATCTGACGTGAGGAAATCATATGTCATAAAAAACAGCTACAAATAAATATGTACATTTTTTCCTGATTAAAATGTTTATAGCTTTAGCCTATTGTAATGCAAACGAGTAATCTGCCTCAAAATGGGAGATTGTAAACCAATAATGTGCAACAATAGGCCAGTATTTTTGGCAAAGGGAATTTTGCCAAGAAATTATCCTGTATTAACATTACTGTCCAAAAATATGGATTTATCCCGATCCCTACCTCTAAACCTAACCCTACCCAAAATGTATTCCTAAAATCAGTTGGTTGATTAACAAGGATGTAAAAGCACCTAACCCTGATCATAAGCCAAGAACACATATTTCCTGGAAAATGATCCCTCAAATGTGATTGGTTGATTGGAATCTTGTTCCAGGATCAACACGAATGCTGATCCAGGAACATCTTGTACTTGGTGAAATCACGCTCAACACATTAAAATTTGACATGAAAATATTGCATGTTTTGAAATTGTATCAGGGGACCATCTGGAACATAGTCTCGTTGGCTAAACGTCTGATGCATATGGTACGCTTAACTGGAAACACTTCAGCAGTGTCGAAGTCATCAAATGATTGGTTGAATTTTACTGGATTTCCGGGGGACGCGAGTGTCGCATTAAACGTTGGATTCTCAAAAGTATGCGATCCAATTTTACTAGTTGTTTGTCCCCTCCTATCTATTATGGAAGATCAAGTGAAGTACCTAACTGAGAAGGGGATATCATCCGCGTTTGCGGGCAAACATG
>JAUMHG010000050.1:8236645-8247586 GCA_032359395.1 Enteromius anoplus
CCAATCGGTCACGGCGTGTCTGCAATGGAACGGGAGAAAGTGAAGGTAAGTACATGCAGCATTCGAGAGCGTGCTCTATCTTTCCGGGCTTCGAAGGCCGTTTATATTCCGTGTTAAACCGTGACCGATTGGCTCGCGTTGATCGTGTCCAGGTGACTGTCGTTGGTTTCCATGGCGACGCTGATTGTTCCTCGGGACACCCGCCACAATACATTTATATATTATGTATAGCCTACACCAGGGGTGCCCAACCCTGCTCCTGGTGATCGACTGTCCTGCAAAGTTTAGCTCCAACTCCGATCAAACACACATGCCTTTAGTTTTCAACCGATCCTAAAAACATAATTAGTTGCTTTAGGTGTGTTTGATTAGAGTTGGAGCTAAACTTTGCAGGACAGTCGATCACCAGGAGCAGGGTTGGGCACAACTGGCCTACACATACGCATACACATATTTATTAATATAGAATTATACTATCACACATGCACCCAAATATATATATTCATATTCTATTTTATTAATAGTATTAATTATGTAATTAAATCATTTAAATACATTTTATTACATAGATATGATATTAAATCTTAAATTAATTGTTTCACTCTCTAATGATGCTCAAGCTCATAGGCTTTTCCCATTCGCGGTGTAGAGTAGATTCCCTGACAAACTTTTGTTAAAACCATCCAAGTATTAAAATGTGATCCTATTTATTTTCCATGGAATAAATAGTGTTTTGGAACAAACTGTGGCAGGACGATTAACTTGCTGTCTTACTGTAAGTCTTACTAATGTAAAAGCTTTCCTCTGTAAACCGAGCCTCAAACCTTTGCTCCCTCCAACAGCTGCGTTTAAAAATGCATGTGTTTTCCAAAAAATATATATTATATATATTAAGTCTCAGCCATTACAGGTTTGGCAATAGCATCCTGTGCACAGATGGCTCAAAAGGGGGGGTTACAGAATGGAAGAAGGGGCTCACAGGTCTATTTTGTGTTTGAATCTTTAGAGATCCGATATAATACATCTCACAACAGAGCACACAATAGAGAACATTAGTGGAAAGCTGACACCGTGCCCAGTGTATCTTGCTTCCTTTTTGTGTAAAGGTTGTTAAAATCCAGGTTGTAATCTCATCGAGTGGCACAAAGTCTCCTGATGACATTATAATATCTTCTTCAACTCATTTGTTCCGTGTGAATCAGTATAGCGTGATGAATTTGTTTACTAAAGACCTAAACACAGCAACAACCCACCATTTACCCACCATTTACCAATCCACTCCTGTGGCCTCATGGTCTGGTAAATTACTGTTTATATGGGTGCAACAGAATCTTGTCAAAAGTAATGAAACTTTGAATTCAAAAATTAATCTTGTCACATTTTTACTTAGAGATGTATGAATATTTTGATATCTTTAGAAACTGACTAAGGTGTGGACTGAGAGACACCGACGGACAAGACATTAGTGAAAACAATGAACAAGGAAGCTAGGAAATGAAAGACAGGAAAAGAGACCTTTATAATATAAATCAAATCAAAACCCATATCAAAATGAAAGACACTAAAAGAACACAAGAGTACAAATGTCACAAAGACAAACCCACTACAGACCACATTTTAGATTTCCTGTCAAAGCCTTTTTTTTAATAGTGAAGGGTGTGCTGTATTTTTTTGTCTGATGCAGACATGGCAAAGAACAGCTGTGTGTGTCATTATTGGATGGATTATTTGATTATGTGCTGGAGACCGTTCAGAAATGTACAAAGGAGATCGCCTGGAGCTATTTTTTTAGTTTGCTAAGCAGTTTTTGAGTTATGAGAGAGACGCTGTCCACTTTAAGACTAATGTCGAAGAGCACAATACTTGACAAAGTTAACAAATGAGGACATAGCTATGCCAGTTTGCTATTGCAAATCCAGTTGTGCTGCGCAATTTCTATCTTTGAACTTCCTTAAAAACATTTCCTACCGTAAAACATTTTAGACTTTGCCCCCTTCCTAAACAAATATCATGTTTCCCCTCAATGCTGTGACCATTTTTAACCTGCTCTCACACCCTTTGGGAAATGGAAAGTTTGAGTAACTGAGGAAGCGCATGTAATGGGACTCGAGCAAGCTTAGACATCACCTTGAGCTTCATGTAACTGTCCAACATGAGATGCCTCAACAAGTTTGAGCTGAAATGAGGCCCGCTTTGAAGATATATCCATCATTCATAAGAATTTATGACATGGATATCTTTCATTTTTGTGATTTATATGTGGGTTTTTTTTGTGGCTAATCTCTCTAAAGGCCATACCACCATGTTTCAGTTGTAATTGTACACTGTAAAAATGGCTGTGATTTTGACGGTAAAAACTGTGAAAATGCTACGGTAAAATCGTAAACTGACATTACCATAACTTCCTGCATTGCATTTGATGAATTGTTTTCTTTAAAATAACTATATATCTTCTTTGTTTTTTCTTATCAGTTATGTTTATTAGGGTTGTATGTTACAAGTAATGTTGTTAAATAAATTTTTATTGCATCTTTCGGTTTAATAAGTCTCACCATGATGGTGTTTAGTGTTTGTGTGAATGACATGTGACTTTAATAGGTTGGTATATTAACTTTATATCAGTTAATGAAATTACGGTATTTAACTGTAAATTTAACTAAAAACCGTAAAACCTAAAATGTTGTTACCATATTTTTTACGGTTGACTTCTGGCAACCACAGCTATCTTTTTCTTACTGTAAACTGTTTTTAATTCTTAAAACATTATATATTCAGAAAATCAGAAAGTTAAAGTTTATATTTCATACAGTGACATAATGCAGGCGTTCATTTCCTTCTTGCAAACACAAAAATACCAAGTGTGATTCACGTTTTCATAAGATTTCCAAAACGCTGTGCAGTAACTGAAATTAATGTTCTGGTGCTTTACAGATGTTCTGTGATGTTCTTCTCCAGCAAATGAAAGAGAGTTATGGCAACTGATCAACAAACAAATAACAAACAAAGCCCTGCTGACAAATAAATGTGACATAAAAGAACTTTATGTGTAATACTCCACTGGCCAAAAGGATGTTATTGTTTATGTAATGCATTTAAAGTGTTCGGAATAAATTGCATTTGTTTTCTGACCCCTCAGATTCACAATGCCGATGTTATCTCCAATATGATTCATGAAGACATGTTGCTGTTTTAACCTTAATAACCTCTTCTCATATTTGTTCTACATGAGACTCACGTTAATCATCACTCAAGATTCAGGCTGCCTGGAACATCAACAGTGTTGATCTGAGTTGTCATCTACAGGATACGTCAATGTCTAGAGGACATTGTTTTATTTTGCACTCTGACTAGACATATTACAGTTACAGGGGATGTTACACTTGGCCATGTCTTATAACTGGCTGTCCTCAGGAGTGTGAAGTGAAGATGGACACAACACCAGAAGGTCAGTGAAGCACTAAACCATGATGAAACATTGAAAAGACGAGCCAACTGGGGTGATTTTCACGAGGTGCACAGCAGATGGTGGAGAATAAGCAGGTATGTTAGTATTCCCATTCATGTTGTACATCAACTCAAGAAAATCAGACTAATGACTCTCTAAAGCCACTTCAATAAGAGTTGTCACTGCATGACAAATTGCATAGTGCTGATTCATGATGACTGTGGAAATAAAAAACTGGAGAATGGCAAAAGCCAAATATGTATGAGAAACCCTGATGCGTACACTTCCATTGTTTTTGCCAGTAATGTGGTGTTTTGTACAGCTTTTCCAGTGGAATAAAGGTGTTATCATAACAGCACACTTTTAAAACAAAGGGAATTATGTTCTGTTTTCCTTCTGAAGATGCATTTCCATTTGTCATCTGAGTATGATGCATAACCCAGCATTTTTAGAGTGTATAATCCATACTCCCAATTTCAGCATATTGTACGAATGAAACATTCCCATGAAAGTGTGTTGAAACAAAAACCTTTGTTTTATTTATGAATACATTGTCCAATTTCTGATTTCCCCAAAGAGAGGTTTGTCAGATTTATCTTACTTCTGGGACAGTTTTGTCCCTAAACCACAGCTAAGCTCATATAAAACCATATACATAAACCGTATATAACTCCATCAATTAAATTTAGATGCTGATCTTTCATGAGAAAGCAACTATGCCAGAAACGAGGATCCAACTTGAGTCTCCTGCAGATTAATCAATCCGATCCAAGAGATACTGTAACCACAATGGCTTCAGTTAAAAGAGCTGCATAGATCACGCTCCAAACCTCTGAACTCCTAAACACATACTGTCCCATCTGTCTAATTAGCCAATGAACTTTAATCACACTGAAACACTCCAGGAAGCCCACTTTTTTTATATTTTCCTTTTGAAATAGTCCCTTAGGGGGACAAGATGCATATATTGAGCCGTTCTTCGTTTTAAAGAACGCACTCTTTGAATCTTGTATCTACTGGATGAATCAAGAAAGCCTTGTGCATGTGCTCCTAATTGGTTCTTCTTCGGGTATGCAGGGTTTTCAAACATCACAAACTTTCTATTTCTTCTCAAGTAAATAAGTCCTGCAGTATCTCGAGGGTGTTACACAACAATGTGGGCAAGGTAAACACTTGTTTGAGGACCTGGCCTGAGTCAGTTTGGGACTGCTGTCAGATGGTGACTCACCGTGGATTGAGGTGGAGCTGAGAATCTCTGTCTGCAAGTTTGAATGAACGGGACTCAGCGGTGCCACCACAGAGTTCCTATTAACTCCACTTACAGTGTCGCAAAAAGTGGGAGCAAGTCAAAATCAAGCAATTCAATCAGGTGCATTTATGCCAAATAAAGAGGCACTTATCAAAGCAACAGTGCTTTAACACTGAAACGCTTTCATATTGTTTTGGAGGTTGACAGCAAAACATGGTCCAAGCATAACAGAAGAAATGTTAACATCACCCCATCTGTGTGGTTTTTAATCTTCATCATTTGGTGGCTGTGAAGTATTTCTAGAGATGTTATTTCTGTGGTAACACAGGGTAACACATTTTATCTCAACAGGAAGAAGCTGGTTCAGTCCCCTTGCTGACCCTTGCATGATGGACCATGATGCTCCAAAACAAAGCATTCAATCACAAGAATGAGCTGAATAATGTAGTAAGGTCCTGAGTTCTACTGTCATTAAAGCAAAAGATGAAACAATTCTGAAATGTTTCACTCCCTTTATGTTGTTAATAAAATTAAACTGTATGAATTCAACTCTCACATATGTACCTTTAAGCCATTTGGGTTGCAGGCAAGGCAAATAACAAATACTGTTTTATATGCATGAACACTGGAGAGGCTCTGAACATCTGTTCTCCAGTTCACTTCAAACTGTACTATACCCAAGAGGTTTGGCGAACCTTTAGATGTTAAAATCTAGTCAGACTTTCAGGGCTTGCATATTCATGTGCATTTATTGAAATTGACCCTTTTGGCAGCATTAGCTTGTTAGCTAATAGCACTGTCTCCTGCTGTTTCATTTGTGAAGGAAATGTTTGCGTTTTGTGCCATATAAAAATCCACAGTTCTAAGAGTGAGTTTTGGCTCTTTGTTTAAGATAATTAGGACTAGAAGTTTCAGTGAATTACACTTTAATACATATGGTTTGCTGCCAAATGGTCGCCAAATTATGGACCGTGCCAGGGCTAAATTACAAATCCATATGTGTTTACATCACTGTCTGTGTTGTGAGAGTTTGGAGACACTGTCACTTCCTGTGAACTGAGCGCAATTCGGATTCTGTTTCATCCCGAAAAGTACTACATAATGGACAACATGGATACATTTTAAAACAGGGATTACTATTGTATGTCATCCATTATCCTCGCTATTAAATGCACAATAACACCAAAGCCAAAGCATTCGCTGGTTAATAGGCAATAAATAAGACTGTACATGTTTATAGATGTTCTTTTATTTGTTGTGTTTGATTCTATAACCTTTTGAAGGATGCGAGCATCATAAACACAGCTGCCTGCGACTAGTTTCGCAAATCAAAGCATGTCTTTTTTCTTTTCGCCGCACATAAAAGAGTTATTTGTTCGGTGTGACGTTCTTGACAGTTTATCACATGTCCTGAAAAGCACCCTGAAGATACATGCATGTCATCTGGTCTTTTTTCTTTGTCAGATGACAAGGTCATGCATGCTTGCGTGTTTGTAGCTGCATGGATGTAGTTTCAAAGCACTTCAAGTATGTTTATACAAAGAATCTTTTAACATGCCAGGGTGAAACTGCAGTTGAAATCATAAAATTTGACTTTGCTGGGATTTGTACAGCCTTTCAGAACATGAGCAGTGGTAATAATCACAAACCTAGACATTATATTTTAATGCCTCTTTTCTTTATGGCTCCATTTCTGAAGGCTTGTAATTTTAGGAGTTTTGGGATCTTGAGTTCAGAAGAACTGCGCTGAAGTGATTTGAGGTAAAAGGCAATCTAACAAATGATTCTTCTCTCCAAATGTCATCAAAAGGGATGAGATCATTATGGCAATCTATTGTTGTGAGTCATCTTAAAGGAAAGTTTGCTCGAGAATTAGATATTCTGTCATCGTATACTCACCCATAATACCATTTTAAACCTGTATGACTTTGTCTTCTGTGCAGCACACACACACAAAAAGAAAACACATTTTGAGGCATGCTTTTGTCATCCAATGAAAGTCAATTTTGGAAATTTGGAAAAATGAAAATGTTGTTATTAATTACTGATATCAGAGAGCCATCTGTCCCTCCACAGACAGCAACACAACTGAAATGATCCAAAAACTTTGGTAAAACAGTCCATGTGACATCAGTGGATCAACCTCACTTTTGCGATTCTACGAGTATACTTTTTTAAAGCAAAAAAAAACAAAACAACAACAATAGAATTTACTCGTCTCCCATGACTTCTGCCATTTTTGAGTTTCTCAACACACCATATACGCAAGCTTCAACGTATTTGACATAATCTCCATCGCTTGCATTTGGATGAAAGCACGCACATGTGCGTAATCTGTGGCTGTTTGCACGTACACTTTGCAGTAATATTCTCTAAAATGGCAGAAGACGTAAGTCATAGGAGAAGTGTGCTTCAGTATATAATGTTATTTTTATTTTCCTTGCGCAAAAAAGTATTCTCATATCATCACAAAATGATCCACTGATGTACTTTTTTACATAAACTTTTGTGTAGTGTTTAACACAGTGTGTGTACGTGAATGAAAACATCCGGCAAAGTTTTAAATCTAAAAGTGCAAAGTGTATAAAATTATTGTCTCTCAAAAGTCGACTATGAATCACCGAAACGAGTCATTTTTAAAACGAGTCCCAAGTTGTTTAATGTCGACGTCAAAATGAAACATCAGCATATTGCCCGCCCACTTGTTGGTCTTTTGGCGTTGGTCTGAATGGTCATTCACAAAAAGCTCACAAACACTGATTTAAATGAAATCGACCAATCACCGGAGGGGTTTGGAAAAAAGAATCGTTTGAACGAATCATTTGGGAGCCGTTAGACAAATAAGGTAAAAAATAAACATGTATTGTAAGCAAATTAAAGTGTTTTTTGACCTTGCATGTCAACCTGTTGTTGAGGACTGTTCCCAAAACCAAATGATGAACCTTTCATGACCCATTAAAGGGGCACTTTTGGAACAATTGAGTTGAACTAGTTTGGAACAAATGAGTGAGTAAATTATAATTTTTGAGTAAACATGGCATTAAACACCTTTTTGTTTATATAGAGAAGACACTGGGACTAATATAAAATCAGATTACACGCTTATGATCTTTTACTCTCTCTCAGAAAATATAAATCACAGCTGCAGGTCTGCTCAAAACTCAAGGTCACTTTCATGCTGTTATGATTAAAATGAAACAATTTAAATGGTCTCATCTCTCACATATCACGTTTCATCAGATTTTCAGTTATGGATTACAAATGAATTCACATCTGCTTGTTATTCACCACAGTCATTTTTAGCTCCCAAAAAAACTGAATTGGTTGCATGTTATACGTTTAAAAAAAGTGCAAATCATTCATTTACTCAGGTGCATTAAATTACTGCAAGCTCTTACAGACACAAACATAGTTTTAGTTCATCAAACAAAACTTGGCCGATCCATTTGGAATTACACAGAGCTCAATGTGAATGTCAAACAAAAATGGTAGTTGTGGTGTTTGAATACAAAATGTCATAGAAATTAAGTTCAAATCGGTTCATTTATTCTCTCAGTATGGAGCACAGCTGAGGAATTCCAGACATGACTTGAAAAATAATGAGCTAAGAGCCGTGAAGCTGAACTACATGTCCGCTCCATTGGGATAGTTATGCTTCTAAATGGCCTCTTAGAGCTTAATAGAAAATTCCAAATAAAACAAAAACCACACGTGGTAAAATTACTAACAAACAAGACGCTCTTAAGATATTATAATAGCGGTAGACTTTAATGTGAGATAACTAATTGTTCATTTGTGTAAGGGGGCAACACAAACTTTCAAATATTTGATTACCACTAGTCAATAAGGATTGAAATTTTTAAACATGTACTCCTTTAAAATGTATAAATGTGTTTTATAGTGTGGAATGAAAGGCATTTTATGAATTGAGTCAACTGTTTCTCCTACTAAACACCTACATGGGGAACCTGCTCCACCATGTGTTGCACAGGGATAGTCATCGATGTAGTCCTGTATGTTACAAGTCCCTATTCACAACTCTTTTCTTGTTAAATTTAATCTCTAAGAACTTGCACAGAGCTTCCAGAGAAGTTTGGCTGTAAGCCAGTGTCCATCAAGAGTTCCTTGGCTGTCAAATCAACAAGAAAAATTCCTAACTTGAATGTCACTAGAGAGCTCGCTTTCCTCTGAGTTTGGGCCTCCAGTGTTGCGTACAAACAACAAGGCCGCCAACAAGTGTTGCTAGTAAGCTGCAATCCATCAGTCATTTTTACTGCTTTGTGTAAGACTCTGCTGAGACATTAGTCTTACAGATTTGTGTAATTGACCTTACAGCCATTGATTCGCTCCACATTCTACCAGCACATGATAAACTTCCTGCTGTACCCTCATAGAGAAAAATAAGGCATTATTACATACTTGAGAAAACAGTAGGGCTGTTTAAACATACTTTTATGGTGATTGTATGTTTTACTTTTTGGTAAAGGGTATGTGTAACGCTTTACTAAATCCTTTGCATTTCTAAACAGAGGAAAATGCTCACACAGGTTTCATAGATCCTCAAAAATGATTAAAAATGCTGTATGCTGGTCCAGTAGTTGGCAATACTTTCGTAAAGGAACATACAAGCCTGCGGACGTGCTGAGACTAAACTCATAACAACGATTACAAATGAAGACACTCTTTACACAAATCACAAATTTTTACAAATTCAAAATGCATTTTTGTAGTTTTTAGTTGAAAATGGCATCTTTTTAATGTGCTTTTAGATTAATTGTACAGTCGCATTAATACGTTTTTCGGAGGTTCATATGAAATCGCCACCTTTCTGTTTAGTGTTTTTCGAAACACTTTTGTAAAAGTTTCATGAAAGAGATTTACATACATACCCATATTTACCAATACACTTTGTGCTAATTTGTGAATGTACATTTTTATTTTTCCAAGCAAGAAAAAAGTTAAAGGCCCTAATATTGTTCAGTGACAGCTGTAGAAGCAGAAGAACAGTTATTTGCTTGTGTTTAAAAGCTCTGAAGCCCCATGATGAAACAGACCACAGCCGCTTCAGTATGTTTTATGACTCGTTTGCTCTAGTAAAAACTCCTAATCAGAGCAATCATCCCCACTTGCAGGGATGTTTTGGCAGAGTCTTTTGAGGACCACTTGAGAGCCTTTTCTCCTTTCTGAACACACACAGCCTGCTCTTCCACTGGATCTGTCACAACTGATACAAGTCCAAAACTAACACCCCAATATTCACTGTGATAGTCCTTTTAGGTTTTTATATAATAATGATGCCAGTGACTGCTAATGATAAGCTTAATGATAATAGGCATCACCATCTGTTTGTATACATACTGTTTTTGTGCTTTAACAGTGTCCCAATAACAGAATAAGAGATTTAAAAAAACAAAAACAAAAAAAAAACTAAAAACCAGTAGTTTGATTTGGGGGCAGATTTAATGATTAATGGATGGATTGAGATTTAACTGACTGAAAAACTCAAATAAAATAATATTTTGAAATCATCATGCTGCTTAATTACTTAAACTCCTATATTCAAACAGCAAAGCCATAAAAACAGTGTTTTTCAGTTCTCTAGCCAATGGCACTTTCTTTCACTACTGAAGCCATAAGGAGCTCCTGGACCCTGCAGGCATATCACTCATCACCTCACTCCCACTGTAAATCACTGCAAAACTACATGCTAACAGCCATGACGACTTTATGTCAGATACTGTATATGACTGGAGTCAAAGGCATGCCAACACTCTGATATCAGGAACAGCATCTTGTTACACAGAAGTAGGTGCCTCTAAGCTATATTACTTGCCTCCAAGTCAAGAAATATAATGTGGTCATTGTGGTTCTTTTGGAATATTAATGTGCCCTATAAGGCCTATGGATTATAAAAGATTCATATTTTGGTTTGTGGGCATCCCAAAACAACAGGTTGACATGTCAAAAAACACTTTCATTTTCTAATTATTTAATTTACCTCTTTTTTTCTTTTTAAGCTTATTTGTTCAACGACTTCCAAACAATTCATTTTTCGTATTGCATATTTTTCCAAATCAATCTGGTGATTGGTCGATTTAATTTAAAACAGTGTTTTTGAGCTTTTAACGCTCCAAAAAGTTCCACCTAGTGGCAAAGAATGACCAATGCGAAAAAACCAACAAGTAGGTGGGTAATATGGAAATATTTCATTTTGACGTCGACGAAAAACGGCTCTGAAAAAAAAAAA
>JAUMHG010000050.1:8272511-8298753 GCA_032359395.1 Enteromius anoplus
ATATACACAGTACATACAAATATATTATGTAAAGAAAAACTTTTATTTTGGATGCGATTAATCATTTGACAGCACTAGTTTGAACAAATCAGTTGAATTAATACTTGTCGCTTATTGCCACTTCCTGGTTACCTGCAGAAAAAATGAAAGAAACATCCTCACCACTAATACACAGGCTGACAGCGTCTCTGAAATATACAAAGTTTACATTTTCTGTATTTTCTATCTTCAGTGAGGTAAATGTTGAAAATCCCTGTGAGTTTAGCTCAGTGGTTCTGAATTTTAGCATGCACAAAGCATAGCGTGTCAGCGCATTGCCCCTTGCCGCAGTGCAAATGACTTGCTGCTCTTTTAAACTTCACTCAAGTGCCCTTGGGCTGCACACTGGACTCTCTAGGGTGCTGATTCAAATATATTATAGATAGGCTTTTGTATCCCGGTGAAGGACAGAGAATGTGAATCAAATTAGACGGTGAAATCTGCCCACAGTTTAACGTTCCCACCCCATCAAACTGTGCAGCACTCCAGGAGTCTGAGCCTATTTACAGTAAAACCATTACACAACCTCAATTTGCAATAGTAAATATGGGTATAGGCAGGGTGGGTCAAAATAAAATTAATCAGAATTTACATTCAATCTAAGATGTAGGCTTTCTCTTACAGTGAATGCATTATGAGACTTTATTTTTTCCCTCAGGATAAGAAAATATATACTGAGTCACTGACAACAATACTCACAATAATACTGAGTCATAATACAGCATATGTTTATTTATGTATATTTGTGCATTAAATCATAATTTGTAACATGAGGCAATAAACTGTTATGGAAATAACAAGGATTGATGGAATAAGACATTGAGAAGCATAGAGGGCTGTGTACTGCGCAAAATGTATAATACCGTGTTCTCCTTGTTCTTAAGGATGAATACAAATGAGAAGGAGGAAATAAATATGACTATACAGTACATTGTACCATATTGACTTTATGATATGTAGTATTTACTTTGGACTTCAATCCAAGTTTACAAAAAAGACACTCTTGGACCGGCTCCTTCTTTTATACAACTGCCCCTTGCGCAAATCAAAACATGACTGAAAAGGTAAAAAGTAGTAAATATTTGCATAGTAACCTTTATTAAAGATATTAGGTTGCATGACGATAATGACATCTCTTAACGTTGGAACCACAGATAGCATAAAATGCTAAATCTAACAGAGTAAGGCATAATGAAAAGTCTAGAACAGCAAGGGGTCGGCTATTGCTCCTTCATATATGATTCAGCAGAAAGAGGAGCAGAGCAGCGATAAACTACAGGAGCATTTACACACATGAGAGTGTAAATCATTGTGAACGACAACGCCCCCTATATACTCCTAAAAGTGGCAATCATCCCTGAGACCCCAGAACAACACTTGATGTTCAGCCCTGCACTGGACCTTCAAACACAGCTGCTTCTGGGATAAAGAGCGAGTTCCTAATAACAGCATCTTTCTCTTTCTTTTGCAGCGTTTGGAATCTGATTCTCACTTTTTCCATGCCATTATAATCTGCTTCCTTCATATTCTTCCTTCATCTGATCATCACACATATAACGCATATATGCCATTTCTTCATCCTCTTGCAAAGTCTCATTCATTCCGTTTTTCTCTGTTTCATTGTTTTTGTTCTCATTTTCTCCCTTTTCGTCATATTCTTGTTCTTCACTTTCAGATTCGCCAGCTTCTTCTGACACAGAGTAAATCTCTCCTGGGTTGTTTGGTCCTTTGCAGTTCATTTGATTGCTAACAGTATTTTTTGACGTGAAAGCATCCGCTAGGTCGCTTAAGCCGCCAGGCTTCCAGGGGTTGGCCTTGGCTCCAGCCTCCTGGATCACAGAAGTTGCGACATTCTGCAGTCTCATTTTGCCTTTTAGTTGACTTCCCGCAGAAGTAGAATTGCACTTTAGAGAGTTATCAGGATATACTAGGTTTGAAGCTCCTGTGTTTCCCTTTGAGTTTGTTACGCCAATCTTAGTGCCCTTCACCATTCCCATCACCTCGTAACGGAAGCTTGAAATGTCCTGTTTAAGCTCCTATAGTAATAATAATAACAACACTTTGCTCAGTACACTGTAATGTACAGCTGATGTCAAACAGCTGAAGAAAGGTAAATTGTAATTAAACTTAAAATAATAATAATGTAGTGTTAATCATATAAAAATTCAGAAATAGATCATTTAGCGCTGGGCAATGATTAATCACAATTAATCGTATCCAAAATAAAGGTATTTGGGCATATACTGTAATATATATGTGCCGACTGCATATTTATTATGTATATATAAATACTCACATATGCATGCATATATTTAGGATGAAATGTTTATATACTGTATATATACATATAATGATCAAAGTAATATAAATATATACATGTAAATATATACTGTATGTGTCTGTCTTAATAAATACAGTCATGACCAAAAATATTCGCACCCTTAGTAAATATGACTAAAGAAGTCTGTGAAAATATATCTGCATTGTTAATCCTTTTGATCTTTTATTTACAAAAAATTACAGAATTATAAGCTTTCATTGGATAGTTAGAATGTTTTACAAATGTGGGGGAAATTGTATTATGAAATAAATGTCTTTATAAAATACACGTTGGACACAATTATTGGCAACCCTAGAAATTCTTATGAGTGTATTCATATTCACAATTTTGAGCACACTTCAGGGTGATAATATTATTCAGCCATGGCTTCCTGTTTCACATAAATATAAACAGGAGGGAAAACAAAGCCCAAATTCCATTAATTCTCAACACAATGTGGAAAACCAAAGAATATATTTCTGATGCCCATTTTAAATTCTTTTTTATCCAATGAAAGGTTAGTCGTCTTTAATCATATTTACCAAGGGTGCTGATATTTTTGGCCATGACTGTATATATGTATGTATTTATGTATATACAGTACTGTGCCAAAGTCTTAGGCCACTAGTATTTTCAGCAACAAAAAATGGTTTAAATGGTCAGATATTTCTATCTTTTGTGATAGTGTGTCAGTTGGAAATATCAGTTAACATTTCCAAACATTATTTCCAAACATTTTTGTCATTAATTGTAATAATGAAGTGAGATTATTGTCTGACAACAGCCAGTGCTCCACACAGAGATCTTCATCCAGTCTGTCTGGAATGACACGAAGTAACAGAACAAACTGAGACAAACTAAATCCAGAAGAACTGTGGTAATGTTTCCAAGATGCTTCAAAATCCTACCTGGAAAGCTACAGTATTGTTCAGAGTTTTAGACAGTTCTGTAAAAATGCTGTAAAATGAGGATGCTAAATCAAATACATATTTGGTTTTAAAGCTTTTGGTAAAACAGCTTCTGTTCGGAGGTACACATGCCCATATTTTTTTCAGGTGGCTTTGCAGGTAGATTTTTTAAGCATCTTGGAGATGTTGCCACAGGTCTTCTGGATTTAGTCTGTCTCAGTTTTCTTCTGTTACTTCATGTCATCCCAGACAGACTGGATGATGATCAAATCAGATCTCTGTGTGGAGCACTGGCTGTTGTCAGACAATAATCTCAATTATCAAAAGATAGAAATAACCTAGAAAATACTAGTTGCTTAAGACTTTTGCACAGTGCTGTATATGTACATAATGTTTATCTAAAGTAAAAACTTGAAAATGTTCAAATCAAATATCATCATGTACTTAACTAAAAAAGCAAGTACACTTTACCTTAAAGTTCTCCTCAGTTAATCCCGCCTCTTTTTTAGCATCCCTTATCATTGCTGCCACATATCGCTTAACCAGATTTCTAAGTACCTCCTAAAAAAAAAATCATTAATTTGATTATGAACCTGGAAAAGATTAGATCAAATAAGCATTCCATAGAGTCTTTCAAAAGAGTCAAGGGGTATTTGAAGATTGGGAGATTAATGTCTAAATTCAGAAAGACTTGAGCTGATTTACACTGTATGAAATAAGAGATTGTAGTGAGCTGGAACCTTTCACCAGTTGAGCTGATGCAAAAAGCACTTTGTAGACAGATTTAATGATCGGTTGATTTGAAAGACACACCATTACCTGGTACTGGCGGTTTGTGCGGACGTTTTCAGCAGCACGCATCTGAGGAAAAAAAGAGAATAGATCGATTGTATTGATTTTTCATGACACCTACTTTGCTATATTACAAGGTAGTGAAAACCTCAGCGGCTCCATTCTTTTTGTTCATTGAATCATTTAGCCTCATTTGAACATTTTGATGATTACTCATCATTCAGAGCAATCTATGACTTCACAAGACACAGACTCTCTTTTATTTTCTTTCTTTGCGATGTTTGGCTCTTTCTGTAAATTTACAAATATATATCACCATCTGTCTGAACAAAAACAGCGTAAACAGTCCTATAAAAATCCCTAAAACACTTCAGAAACTTGGGGGTGAATAAATGATGACAGAATTAAAAAAATTCAAGTGAATTAAACCAAATTTGAATATTTAATATAATCATAAGAGAAGAGCAAATGGCTTATTACCCCAAGTGATCCAAACGTCTCTGTTCTTTTTCTGTGTTTAATATTGAAGCAGTGGGTCTTGATCCATCTGATGAGGTACCATGCTGATTTAGGACTTGGAATGATGTTGAATGGTGAAGGCAGTGTGCCGCCCTCCTCAAAGTAGCTCATCCAAAGTTTCGTTCTGGCAAACTTCCACTCAATATCAGCATGGTCCTGTGGAACAACCCAAGAGAAGAGCTGAATATGCCAATTTAAAAGTAACCTGAAATAATATTTAAAGAGTTCATTTGCAAAAATAACCGATAACCGATAATTCCAAGTGCTATCAATCAACCTGCTGTTGATTAAGCAATGGTAACTTAAGCAAATGCAGGTTATTTACAAAATTAAAGTTTATTGAAACTGTGTTTTGTTTTGTTTGTTTTTTATAAATTAAAAGTTTTTTAAATAGCAAAACAGATAACGCTAACAGTAATATATAAAAAAAAGCAGATCTCCACACTGTTTTAGTGAAGTTAAAAACACTGTTTTAATCTTTGTAGTCTCCTTAAATGACAATATAGATGACTGACAAATGTTGTTGTGATCATAGACTGTATAGATATAATAACACACAATACACAGAGATTTTCCCTCACCATTGTTATGGAATGTTTCCGCTTTTATTTGATTTTTATACCATAAAGAAAATATTTTTTCAAGTTTGTCGAAATTATCCACTTTTAGCCAGCTTTGACAAAATTCCTCTAAGCTAGGGCGTCTTTTCGAAGTGAAAGTAGCCTTGTCACCTGACCTGAATCCAGTGCGCTGATTCGCTAAAATTGACTTATCGGCTTCTGAAAGTTGATCAGTTTTGGCAAATGAACTCTTCATTTGTAATAAATTTGTCACACCAAAAGGGCATACATTGAACTACTGATGCAAAAAGTGACATAAGAAACTTAAATTATACAAATAACGGTATAATTTTTAATTGTGTCCCAAAAAAATTTAAAATAACTAATAATATACAATACTTACAGCAATAAGTTGGTAGGAATTATTCATCATAGCAATGAGCATATTAAGAAGCACCACCAGAGAGATGATGCTGTAGGTCCCAAACATTGTGGCTCCAACAAATTCAGTGAATTCATGTTCGGGTTCAACATTGGTCACATACAGGGAAACAAGTCCAAATATAGACCAGAACAATGACTGCAATGTCTCAAACATGCTGGAAAAAACAATCCAAAAATATAATGTTACTATTTTACTGCAAAACAAGCAATATTAGGATCAAATCTATAGATATGATATGGCTTACGTGGTGAATGCATTGTTCTGCGTTGAGCAGCGGATACCCTTGCATGTGTCATTGTTTATATTTCCAGATATTTCCACTCCTTTAGTTTCATAATAGAAATACAGTTGGTTGAGTCCATTTGCAAATGCAAGTAGCACCAGGCAGTAAATGAAGAGGAATTTGAGGATGTCCAGGAGCATTCGGCCGAGAGAGATCTGAAGGGGCCCCAGGTGTGAGTTGGCTGTAAAGAGTGAAATCAGTCGGAGGGAGCTAAATATATTAGCAATGGCGAACAACGCCTCGCCCACCAAGGCAGGGTGCCACATCTCCCAATCCCTCCTTTGCCCGTAGTTTTCAGCCCACTGCAGAAAGATAAATGTTGAGAATTATAGTATCATCATATCATTTCAAAACTCTGGACAACTTCTTTCCAGTTAAGACTAGACCTTGTACTAACCAGTCACAACCCAATATACTTTCCAGTGACAAGTAATTTATTTGCGAAAGTTAAAAATATTGCTGAGATATAACCTTTCATTCAATTTAGGTTGGGTTTATCAAAACGTCTTTGATTACATTTGTGCCAGTATGGTCTGAAAATGATTTAACCCAATTTTGGTATTTGACCTTTTAGGACAAGTTTAAAATGGCAAGAAAAAAATCCTGACCCCAATAAATTTTAATTGTTTGATAGATTTGACTCCACGGGAGCCAAGAAAAGCAAGAATCTGCTTCTAAAGCTTACAGTTCAGGAGTTATTAGCATAAATATATGTAATTTTAGATATTATGGTTTGAATTGGAGACTTCAAATTTAAGACTGTGCCAAAAAATAAGAAAACAAACAGATACAATAAGTGCTTTAATCCACACATAGAATATCAGGGAAATTTTTAAGTTTGTAAAGCATCAAATCTGATAACAAAAAATAAAAAAGTAAAATTAAGCCCAATTTGGTTTTATATAAAAAGTCTAAGAGTATTTATTGTTTGATTTATTACCCTGAAGTATATGACGAACTTCAACGAGATAGTTGCCAGATACAAAGAATTCATGACAAAGTCCATGAGGTTCCACCAATCGTGAATGTAATCCTGAAAGCCACCATCCCACATTTGTTTGATTTCAGCCCATACAAATCCTGTAGAGCAAAGAAATTCAATAAATCTGTAACTGAACAAATTCAAAAATTTGCTAAAAATGTTTAAACCCTAAACACAAATTACCTAATATCCAGGGTAGGATCATCCATTCCACAGTGCTGGGCACTGGATTCTGCTTAAACTCAATGCTGCTGTCAGTGTCCACGTGATGGGAGGCCAACAGCAGCAGAAGAAGGAAGGTAAGATAGGAAGCAGTGTGACATATAAACTTGATGAAGGGTTTCCGGATGAAGAGTCCATAGTTGCTCTTGGGAGCGATCAGGTAGAACAGCGAAAAGAAAGGGAAGAGGATTCCGATGAACATACAGGTAATGAACTTGCTGGCCCAATGGCGGCGTCTCCAGCCTGAGAACTCATCGTACCACCGAGATGCGAGCAGCTGCTGACAGTTTGGCTGTGCTACAAACTAACCCCAGAATAATGAAGAGAGATTAAATTGACATTGAATGAGTAAAGTCACTGTTAACTAAATAAATTAAAACAAACATTAATTTAATTATCTGCTTGCATTTTCTCACTGGAATGTGCAACAAAGCAAAATCATTTTCTGTTTTTAATTTTAATTTTAAGTTGAATAAGAAACACTCTCTGTAGAAGAACACAAGTAACAAAGTAATGTCCTAATGAGAAACAAGTGCCATTTGTGAAAGAGCAAACAAAAAAGCACAGAAAGGCTTACAGTAACACATTGTTCTTTTCTCTCAGGCTGCTCTATCTGGTTCTCATCATATCTGGGTTGGCAATATGGATGTTGCATGACAGCTTTTCTGCATCTTTTGTAAAACCATCTGGGCTGCACATGGAAACCAGCAAGCCAACACTGACTTTTGTGATGCAGTAGTAGGAAAATCAGAAGAATGCATGGTTATACAAATTTAAAATAAATATAAATATATATTTAATTTACTTACATTTTCACAAAAAGCTATATATTTATTTATGCACCCAGATTTTTTTTTTTTTTAAATGCTGTCACTCTTTGCATGCAATTTTAAAAATCACAATTATTGAAAAGGCACCACCCCAAAATGTGTTTTCATTTGCTTTCATCTGATTGTGGATCTTCCAGAGGAGTTTCAATGGCTATGAAATAATAAGATCCTGGTGGGCTTTTGTTGAATTACATAAAGATACCATAGGTGAATAAAAGGCAAAATTTTCCACAGCCTCAAAGCATCACTTTTCTCCATTTTCAGTCATCTTTAAGCAAGTGCGGTGCAATACGGTACCCTACATATGCATGGCAGAGTAAAGGCCTGCAAGTTGCCGTATATCCCCAAAGAAGTCTCCTTCAAAATTAGAAATTCCCTTTTACCTTTCAGACAGAGAGAGCTTGTAATTTTTATTGTGCACAGAAGGGGGCAACATAGATCTATATAATGTTGCAGCCACACTGTAGCATCCCTATGGAGCAGTGGTTCCCAATTATGTTCCTGGATACCCCAACACTGCATTTGGCATGTCTTCTTTGTCTAACAGATCTGATTCACCTCATTAGCTCAGTAGTAGAGACTCCAAGAAATGAAATGGGCATCCAGGAACATGGTTGGGAGCTACTTCTCTAAAGGGAATTAAAAAAAACTAATTTCTGGGTGTGAAAATATTCTACAGTTTTAAAACCCCAAATTTGATTAGTAGAAAAACAACACCACTTGAAATATATTGTCCACAACATGTAAAATAAACCAAATTGCCAAATCCAGGGCAGATTTCCAAGCACAGTACTGTATACCAGCCACCAGTACACCACACAGACATTATTAATGAGTTTGCAGATTTTCTGAGTTAGAACTGGCTACAGATAAAGTCTTAATTGTTGGATTTTTATATCCATGTTGATAAAGAAAAAGATGTATCAGGATCCGCATTCTTATATATTTTAAACTCTATTGGGGTTAGACAACACAAATCAGGACCTATTCACTGTTGATATCATACTCTAGATTTAGTACTGTCACATGGAATTGATTTTAATGGTGTTGAAATTCTGCAGCAAAGTGATGAGATCTCAGATCATTATCTAGTTTTCTGTAAACTCCATATACTGTAGATAAACCTGTAAATTCTGCACCTTGTTACAAGTATGGTAGAACTATCACCTCTACCGCAAAAGACTGCTTTGTAAAGGAATCTTCCTGATTTATCTCAATTCAACAGAAACCATACACTCTCTCTTTTCTAGCACTTTAGATACAGTTGTTCCTTTGCGCTTAAGAAAGGTAAAAGAAAATGGTTTGACTCCATGGTACAATGAGCAAACTAGCACCCTACAGAGAGCAGCCCGAAAAAAGGAGCATAGCTGGAGGAAAACAAAGCTAGAAGTGTTTTGTTTAGCTTGGCGGGAAAATATGCTAACTTAGATAAAACATTAAAAATGGCTAGATCTGATTACTTTTCATCTCTATAAGAATAACATAACCCTTGGTATCTATTCAATACAGTGACTAAATTAAAGAAAAATAAAAAGCATCAACAGTTACTGCCCTTCCACAAGATCACAGCAGAAATGACCAAGATTAATACTATTAGATATAAAATAGTAACTGTGCAGCCGTCAGCTACAGAACTGCATCAGATCCCCTGAGGAATAATTCCACTCATTCTCTACCATAGGAGAGGAGGAATTGTAAAAACTTGTTAAGTCATCTAAACAAACAACATGTATGTTATACCATATTCCATCTAAACTATTAAAAGAATTGCTTTCAAAAGTCATAGATCCTCTTTTGTCTATTATTAATTCATCATTGTCCCCAAAGCCTTCAAACTGGCTGTTCTTAAGCCTCTCTTTAAAAAAACGCAACTTGACCCCAAAGAGCTAGTTAATTACAAACCTATCTCAAATCTCCCTTTTCTTTCTAAGATACTGTACTAAGGTTGTATCCTCACAGTTATATTCCTTCTTAGAGACAAATGGTATCCGTGAGGATTTCCAGTCAGGATTTAAACCATATCATAATACTGAGAATGCTCTAATTAGACTTACAAATAACCTGCTTCATTTGTTCCTGGTTGTATCTCATTATTAGTGCTATTGGATCTCAGCGCTGCGTTTGACACTATTGACCACAACATTCTCTTAAAATAGACTAGAAACTTCTATTGGCATTAGTGGAAGTGCCTTAGCCAGAGGAGAACTGGCCCCAACTAAGCCTGGTTCTTCCAAGGTTTTTTTCTCCATTCTCTTATGGATGGGGTTTTGGTTCCCTGTCTGTCGGTCACTATGACGTTATGTCGTGACGACAGACTGGGGTCATTACTTGGGAGCCCAGATTCGCTCTGATATAGAGTAAACGCCAATCAGAATTGTTCTGGATGGCTAGTGGAATTTGCATGCTAAGCCACCCAGCCTACGGGACATGTTCTCATTGCGAGGATATGTCTCTGGCAGTTCTGCGGTCTCGCCTCTCACTCCTCCGGGGGAGTGTAAGTGAGTCTAAACCTGCTCCCCGCGTTGAGTTCGCCGCTTCCGGCGTTGACTTCGCGGCAAGGACGGGTGCCGACTTGAGGTTGGTGAGAGTTTCCCCGCCAGGTACGTCCTCACGGGCCTCTCACACCTCTCTCAAGGCGGACGATGTCCACACTCGTGGCCCAGGAACGCTACAACAGCTGCCCCATTGTCACCCACAGCGCCAGGAAGTCACGGTGCGAGTTCTCAACCGCGCCTTTCACAGGCTGCCGTTCAGAATGCCGACGCAGAAACGCATTATCAAATGCGTTCATCTCCAGGATTGGTTCGCAGCGGTCGACCTGAAGAACACTTACTACCATGTCTCGATTCTTCCACGACACAGACCGTTCCTACGGTTTGTGTTCAAGGGTCGGGCATGGCAGTACAGGGTCCTCCCATTCGGGCTCTCCCTGTCACCACGAGTCTTTACGAAGGTCGTGGAGGGCGCCCTTGCCCCATTAAGGGAAGTGGGCATCTGGATCCTCAACTACCTCATTATGGCCCATTCGCGAGAGCAGTTGTGCCATCACAGGGAGCTGGTGCTTCAGCACCTCAGCTGGTTGGGGCTTCAGGTCAACTGGGAAAAGAGCAAATTCTCCCCTGTGCAGAGAATCTCTTTTCTCGGTGTGAAATTAGACTCGGTAAGTATGACAGTACGCCTCACAGAGGAACGCTCTCAGTCAGTGCTGGCCTGCCTGAGTTCCCTTGAAGGCAGGAGAGTGGTGCCACTGAAACACTTTCAGAGGCTCCTGGGGCATATGGTATCCGCAGCCGCTGTAACGCAGCTGGGATTACTCCATATGAGACCACTACAGCACTGGCTGAACTTCCGGGTCCCGAGATGGGCATGGCGCCGCCACACTTCCGAGTGGTTATTACCCCGGAGTGTCGTCGCACATTCAGTCCCTGGAAAGACCCTGTGTTCCTGCAGGCCAGAGTGCCCCTGGGCCAGGTGTCCCGGCACACTGTCGTCATGACAGATGCCTCCAGTGTGGGCTGGGCACTGTGTGCAACAGCCAAGCAACCTCGGGGCTCTGGACAGGGCCCCAGCTCCTTTGGCATATCAATTGCCTAGAGCTGGTAACAGTGCACTTGGCCCTGCAGCGGTTCCGGCCACTACTGCAGGACCAGCACGTGTTGGTCCGGACGGACAACACTGTGACTGTGGCGTATATCAACCGGCAGGGGGGTATACGATCGCGTCGCATGTACCAGCTCGCTCGCCAACTTCTCCTATGAAGCCAGCACCGGTTCAAATCTCTGCATGCTGTTCACATCCTGGGGGAGATCCATCGTGCAGCCGGTGTGCTCTCACGACAGCTTACCTACCCGGGAGAGTGGCGTCTCCATCCCAAGACGGTTAAGCTTATCTGGAGTCAATTCGGGGAAGCACAGGTAGACCTGTTCCCCTCCCACGAGTCCTCCCACTGCCAGTGGTTTTATTTCCGCACCGAGGGGACCCTCGGCATGGACGCACTGGCACACAGCTGGCCGAAAAGCCTACAAAAGTACACCTTCCCCCCAGTGAGGCTGCTCACACAGACACTGTGCAAGGTCAGGGACGACAAGGCACAGGCGCCATACTGGCCCACCCGGACCTGATTCACAGAACTCATGCTCCTCGTGACAGCTCCTCCCTGGCGCATACCTCTGAGGCAGGATCTTCTCTCTCAGGGGTACGGCACCCTGTAGCACCCACACCCAGACCTGTGGAACCTCCATGTGTGGCTCCTGGATGGGACGCAGCAGACTTAAGTGTTCTTCCACCAGCAGTGGTTAACACGATCACTGGGATAGGTGGCCGCATGCCTGATTCCCCAAGGGTAATCTCTTGCGAAGGTGACTCCACGAGAAAGTTTCCCAGATGGTAAACTCGTGTCTTCCCTTGGCCCGTCTCTGTGGACTAGTCTTTACTCCTGTGGGCGGAACTAGCCCCTGAGGCATGTTCGTATTTGTACTACCCTGCTTGTTAGTCCATATTTGTGGTACCGCACATTTAACTCCCTGCGGGCAGGGTGCGGTTCTGCGTAGCACCCTTCCACGGAAGGCGCGCTTCCCCCTCGTTCCGCTAAACTGTAACAACAAAAAGGAGGATCTGAAGCAGTCCTTGTGAAGGTTGAAATCCCTTCTCTAGATTTTAAACTATTCTCTAGCTCAGGAACGCACAGTTTGGCTCCCTCTGGTAGCATGGGGCTACCGTTGATCCCTACGGGTATCACGGTAAGCGGGATTGCACTGGAGCGTTGGGAAGGTTACGACCTTACGCAGCAATCGTCGACACGCTTACGCCTGTCAGAATGAGTTGCAGTGCTGTTGGTTGTGACAGGGTTCTTGGCTGTGGCGCTTTCCATATGAACCCCAGTCTGTGGTCACGACATAACGTCATAGTGACTGACAGACAGGGAACGTCTCGGTTATGTATTGTAACCCCTGTTCCCTGATGGAGGCCTCAAACCCATCGCTGGGGGCCCAGGGACCTGGCTCTCGGCTCCTCAGCAATATCTGAAGAGTGGATGCAGCTGCTGCCCATTTATACCTGCTCTGCGGGGGAGTGGCTTAGCATGCAAATTCCACTAGCCATTATCATCATTTTGATTATAGAGACTCTTATTCTTCTGTTTGATAATGTTCAGTGCTTTGCTACAAACTGTATTGTTAAAAGTGATTGATTGATTGATTGATTGATTGATTGACAGTACCTGACAACTAAAACAAACAACTACAAACACCTTTGTAATACGCTCAAGTGCTGTTCCTATCTGGAGTGATTCTTTTATAATCTTGAAATAGTTGTAAATTGTTTTCAAAGTTCTTGTCTAATTTTGATGTCTGAATAGCACAAAACTCACCTCCTTCTGGTGGTACTTGATAGCAAGTTTCAACCTGGCAAGATCATTATTCCCTTCCTCCCCCAGGAGATTCACATCATCTCTGTAGTTCAGAATCAGTTCGAGCTCTCTGGAGCTGCGCGTTTGATCAAGCAGATTTTTGGCAAACTGCTTGCACTGCTGGGATAGCTCTTCATACTCAAACTTGAATTCATTCTCCACCTTGCTGAGCTCCTGGAGCTCCCAGCTGAGCTGAAATGCCGTCAGGAAGGGGTCTTCACTGGAGAGGGCGATGAGTGAGGGACTGGCCAGGGCTCGGTAGATGTTGAGGCGGGATCGGGAATGTCGTAGGCTGTCCACGTCTGAGCTGGACACACATTCCATGCAGTTGCAGCGCACCTGGTGGGGCTGGGGCATGGATACACCTTTCTGAACCAGCATTTTGATGATTTCATAGTTGTTGGTGTGAGCGGCCAAGATGATGGGGGTTATGTCAGGGGTAAAATCAGAGAACTGTTTATCCAACAGGATAGGTGGCACCTAGAAACAAGAGAAATCAGGATTGGTAAAGTTCACAATCAATTTCTTATTTTATATTTTTATTCTTGTATAAACATGCTTAATACAAGATGTATGCTTAAAACGTCAGAATTTCGATTTTCAAGTCTTGTTCTCAGAGAAATATGAAAAAAAAAACATAATGTTGGATCCACTTAAATCCTTTTTGGAAAATATTTCAAGCATACTGTAAACCTCGTTAATGGTTGATTTATCAGAATACAATACCTTTACCAATAGTATTTTATTTTAATTATGTTTTCACTGGAAAACAAGGCAGGAATACTGAGTAAGAAATTGATTTATTGTTAAAGAAGCCACAAGCTATCACTGTGACCTTTAACCCCAAGATTCTTCATGGAGTCTGTCTCTACAGAAAATTAAAGTCCAAGCAAGGCAAGTCAATTAAATCAGTTGATCTTGGTTACACCCCCGGGGTAGATATTTTGTGTGCATGATATAAACACGTGAACATCAGCCAACCAACTTATCAAAAATCTGATGGGCTCTTTTAACGTGAAAGATATTCATTCATCTTGCCACCATATTAAACATTACAATTTCTCACATTCAGTCTGGGTCCTCACCAAAACATAAAATAACAATTAAAAGTGCTGCTTGATGACTATATATACACTACTTTTCACCAAGACTAAATTAAATTAAATTAATTCTCAACATCATTACTCTAACCTTGGGTGTAACATGATCCTTCAGAGATCAATCTAATTGATTTGATAAAAAAATAAAACTGAAACACTTTTTCCATTTTAATCTGGTTCCAAACCACATCTGGTTGAGGCTAAGTACAATCTCATGTGCTTTTGTGTTACTGTTCAGACTACAGTAAAAACTTCATTTTTCCGTGGTACACAACAATACATTTTTTTTCTGCCTGTCTGAACAAAGCCTTTAAGCTGCTCAATGTGTAATTCAATTACTCTGTATATATGTATTTCATTTGCTCAACCAGATATTACGACAAATTCACCTTATTTTTCTGTGAGAAATGGTGGCATGACAATCAATTTGCCACACTCTGTGCCACATAAGTCATTAGTACTTTATCTGTAGCAGGGGTCACAGCCCTTCAAACAAAGTGGAAAATTACTTAATTTTCAGCTGCAAGACAGTGAAAAGGATGATACAAGTAAACTTTACGGAAAAGCAAGAGAGCGCTATTAAGGAGAACACTACTTTCAAAACTTTTAATTAAACAGTCAGGTCTACAGGGAACTTTCAGAGAGGATTAGTGCTTTCTCTGGTTGCAGGTATCAATGCGACATGGTCAGGAAAAACTATTTAAAACGCTCTGAAACAGTTTGGATGTAATCTGCACATTTACAGTCGCTTCACAAAAGAAGGGATTACAAAGGCAACTGGGAATTCCCACAAGTGTAAATTGAATTGAAAAGAAGACCCGAGAGATGCTACAGTAGGTGAGACATCAAATTGTTTTGGATATACAGGAAACTGAAGTAAATTTGTCAGAGATTGCCATCTTACCTGTATGCCTCTGCTAGGCTTTTTATGATTCAAAAGAAGCTCCACAGCCCCCACCACTTCCTTTCGTATAGCGTGTAAAAGCGCATCCCCCACGTACACGTTAAAGCTGAGCAGCAACTCGATGATTTCCAGGTTCTCATTCTCAATGGCAATCAACAGAGCTGTCCGACCCAAAGGGTCGATGCAGTTGATGTTGATTTTGAAGTAAATCTCGGCTTCTATCAGCGCTTGTTTAACGCTGGCATAGTCACCCTTCTCCACAGCGCACAGGTAGGCCTTTTCCAGCTGTGACAGTTCAGACTCGGCTCGAACTATCCTCAGAGGAATCCGGTCCCTGTATGAGGATTTGTCCTTCTTTTGAAAGTAGAGCTGTGACATTGCTGCTATGGCTTCATGTGAGATGAATGAGGCAAGAAGAGAGAAGGAAATAGAGAGAGCAAGTACAGACAATGAAAGGATGCTGGTAAATGAGGGTAGGAATTGTGCATTACAGAGGAAATGACCCTAAACCATCTCCACACCCAACATCCCATTAGCATGACACTTAGCCCTTGTTTGCTTGGTTTTCTGTTGAAAAGGTTATTAGATTTGGGCGTTATGTTGAAGGCCACAATGCAAACCTCAAAAACTTCTAATGGGACAAGATCTTAATGGAGTTAAGAGCACAACTGAGGTTAAGTCAAAAATGTTAACCAGGGGTCATCAGACTTGATCCTGGAGAGTTTAACTCCAACTTGCCTCAACACACCTGCCTGGAAGTTTCAAGTATACCTAGTAAGGCCTTTATTGGCTTCTTCAGGGATGTTAGATTAGGGTTGAAGCTAAACTCTGCAGGACACAGGCCCTCAAGGACTGAACTTAGTGACCCTTGATATACACCAGGATTCCTCAGATCTTGCCCTGGAGGTCTAATGTAAAAATAACTCACCTACCTGTGATTTTCTAATGAATCCTGAAAACACTGATTACCACGCTTAGGTGTGTTTGATTAGTGTTAGAGCTAAACTCTGCAGGACACCGACCTTCCAGGCCTGAACTTGGTGACCCCTGATGTATACTGTACCGTGGACTGGATTTTGTTATAAGGGCATATAAGCAAATTGGTACATTCAAAAGTCATGATTAATGCTATAAATAAAATGTATGCATGGGGATTTAACCCTTTGACATCTTCCAACAGTTTATCAGGCATTTCATATCCAAACATTAGGATCAATTTTGCTTTCCCTCACCAAACAAATGAACTCTGAAAATGCCCTCTTGAGCTGTCATTTGGATTGATGTAAATCACTAAGACTGAATGTTGTATTTTTGTAGAGCAAAACCCAGAAACGAGTTAACAATTTATCACTGCCAGTTCCACTGGTTAAAATATTGTCTTTTATGCAGCTTGCACGTATTTGAATGCAAATTATCTACAAAGTTGTAAAATCTATATTGTCTCCCAAAAAAAGAACTGTCATTAATAATTTGAATTCCCACTTTCGTGATAGTTACATGTTACAGGGGAACATATATAACATAATAACATAACAGTTAATTGCGGCATTCACAAAATGCTTGAGTTTATTTGGACCTACTGGCAAATAATTGGTTCTTATATTTTCTATCAATCATTTAGAAAATGGAACAATGGAAATAGGAGCATTGATTCTGACTTGATCTATATGTGGTAGACTAATCACAACAGATTGGCCATCTGACCATCAGAGCAGAGTAGGCTCATGCAAACGAGAGGTTTAGAGACACTGCTTCGAACAAATCAGTGGAAAATTAGGTGATATTTAATGCACATTTTGACAAAACAAAAATGTTATTTGTCTTTGCATGCATGTAAACGTATTGTAGGAGACTCCTAAAAACAAAAAGGGCTCAATAGGGGCATTTTAAACACCTTAAATAAGGTCTGTGGTTTACACTATTTTAAGATATATTTACTAGGGATGTCCAAATTAGGTTTTTTGTGCCCCAGATCTAGGTCAATGATCTAGTCACTTTTTTATTTTATTTATATAGCGCTTTTTTATAAGCGCTATATACTATTGAATTATAATATTGAATATTGAATACCTGTCCCAATCCAATTCTTGAATTTTCCTATGGCGTGGTATTAATGTTATACAATTATTAAAATCAATCCAATTTATACAGGGATGCAGGGAGGTTTTTCATTTGGTTTGTTTATATCCTATGTTTTTTACGCACTGGTAGTTGTAATGCTTTAAAATGAATAAAGGTTGTGATTATTTATGAAGACTATGATGACCATCAAAATTTACAAGAATTCTAAACTTTTGTTGGTCACAGAGCTTATTTTTGCAATAAACCAAAAGCCAGTGAAACAACAAATTATGTCATAACTGCACTGCAGCGCTCGGTAGGCAAAATGTGTACATTTTCTGTAGTTACTGAAATCTGCATATGTCCACCAATTAAGAGTGGGATATTTGTCATAATAGGTTTATAAAAATCTATATACAACCATCCACAATTGAGTTAGCTTAGATTCACTGATGTTATATGGACAGTGTGTGTGCGTTACAGGAACATGCTGTTAAAACATTTTGTTCTTCAACAGATTTCTACAATTACAATTCTGAAACCTCACAGTGTTTTACAGATCCAAATATATTACACTTACACTTGTGACTGACTTATTAGGCCTATTTGTGTTCTTATTTTAAGATAATCTAGTGTGACAACTTACCTGCCGATGGGGCAAATTGTCACAAGTGCAACAGTCTACAACTCCGTAATGAGATAAGATATGAAAATGTAATGAATACATCATTATTTTATTTTATTTATTTCCATTATATTCTACAAAGGTGCTGTTTTATGTGCACTTATTTGTGTGTGTGTGTGTGTGTGTGTGTGTGTGTGTGTGTGGTGAGAATCAATTCTGTATTTAATAACTTACTCAGTGGCCACTCACTCATACAGTAATTCCCTGTACACTATTTGTAATGATGTACAATATTTTACAAATAATTTAAGCTAATTTATTTCATTTAATTAAGCGAAAACATTCAGATCGGAGTTCAGCAAATTGCTTGTGTTCACACTTTCAGAAGACTACCTTGGATGAACTTGATGATTGGCTATAAGCAACAAGATAGAGAAATGTCATGCTACTTACTGTACTTTAAACAAACAATTGTTTATTTCGATTTTTAAAGGCGTTTTAGACACATCTGCAGCACATGGATTTGAATTATGGCATTATTCGGTCTATTAATGAGCCTTTTAGTCAGTAAATTAGTTTTACTATGATTTACGAGGGCATTTTCACAAAGTGCGCAGAAGTGTTTTATGAACACAGACAGATCAGTGCGCAGTGCGCTCTTCAGTCTCCACTCATGACTGCCGCAGGCGGTGTCTCAAAATATAGTGAGCTGCCAACCTCAGCAGCATTTCTGACGATAGATGTTTTTGTCACGTTTTTGTCATGTTTTTGTCAAAAAAAAAAAAAAAAAAAAAAAAGAAGAAAACAAAAATCAACGCGCATCAACACCCGCCCAAACATGATGCACACTATATAAAGATAGATAAGCGTGTGTTATAGTTCAAAGCAGTCTTCAGAGAGACTTATTTGAGAATGCATTACTAATTTTCAAATACCACAACGATTCTCTGGAAAAGGCTTTTATAAAATAATACTCGTTGTCACTTTAAAGAAATCGTAACTTACAAGCATAATGCAATTTGCGTTTTCATTAGCCTACTCACGCTTGTTGTTTTACACCTGCATGACTTACTTTTTACTGTTACACGAAACTGCATGTAATACTAGCCATAGTATCTATTTATATAAAAAGACGCAACAAAGTAAATGGTGACTGAGGCTGTCCTTACGCCTAACACCTTCATTTGTGATTAACGGAAGAAAGTCACACAGATTAAACAATATGCGTGTGAACAAAGTGAACTGCGCTTTCATGAAATAACGGAATCTTACCTCACCTGTTGGTTTTGCATGTTGCACTGACTCGTGACTGATTCCGTCTAACTAACGTACAACAGGTGCCCAGCGCGAAGAAAACCCGTTACACTCCAACCGCCTCCACAGAGAAAGAAGCGCGAAAACGCGCAACGATAGAAATAGAACGCGGGAAAATAATATCCATTTATACGCTCAGCGAGGCTCAGTGATCCTCTCATTTCGCATTCAAGATGGAGCTAATCTGCAGAGTTTCCCAAAGCCGATCGTTTTTGTTGTCTCCAGAAAGTGCATGTGCGAGATCTTGGATCGTTTATCATCTTCCATATTCGCTTTCCCGGGTAGGTTTCAGGGCACTTTGGTGTGACGCGTTTTCATCTTTCCATAAGAGTTATTTTGATCATTGAAGAGACTTGGAGCGCAAAGGCTACCAGATGTCCTGTCTGCATAGTCTCTCTCTCTTTCTCTCTCTCACGCGCTCTCTGTCTCTCTTCAGAGAGTGCTTGTACATGTGTACACGGTTCACCACTCGACGTCTAGTAGTATTACGGGCAGTCTTTAAAGGTGAACTCAGATTTGAAAGGCTAATTAAAAAGGTTTGCACATAATAAATTGAAAAGCACTTTTGAAAAATATTATTTAACTAGAAAAAGAAAAAAAAATAGACATATAAGAGCCTAAACCTAAGAAAAGATGGCTCCTTCCCATGTTTGTAATCACATGACCAATAATAATAGTAATTACTTTATGATTTTAGTCAGTCTTTAAGGCGCTTAAAGTGTAGAAGTCAAAAAGTGTGGAAGACTAAAACTGAATTCTCAATAGTTATCTCAAAACTGACTGTAATTTACCTCAGGCACCGGTTAATATAGAAATGTCATTTTACTCTGAGATTAAAATGTTTCAGAGTAAATCGAGACACTGTCCTTCTGAATATCATTTGTTTTGGCTCAACAGCTAAATGAAACCTGCGGATTTATAATCAGGAAATGTATCATTTTGCCAAGCTGTCTGTTAGAACAGATGAACGTTTTGGACAGTCTAGTCTGTAAACATGTGAGCACCTGTGCCATTTTTTTCACAACAGTACAGATGAAATGTGTCCAGACACTGAGATGATTTTTATCTCTTCTATTCAAACCTGTGAAACTGAGTCACTGATCTGGGTTTGAAGCATTAAGTGTGAAGAAGCCAACTCTAAAACTTCACATCCTTCCTGCAGTTTGTCAGATTAACAGGTTCAAACATCACAGGGCAAGACAAATCAAACTGCAGCAGCAGCCAAAGACATTTCTCTGTGAGAATTTCATGTCATCTCAGAGATCTGAAGGACATACAAATCAAAGATGAGGAGCCGTAAAGCAAATTTCACATAATTCCTCAGCAAAATATTCACCACGTGTCATAAATTTAAGCTCCTCTGGGAATATGCAGGTTTTCAGCCCAAACGGAAAATCTGCTTCTGTGTCTGTTTATCCTTTTTCCTTTTCTCTTCCAGTTGTTTGTATATCAGTCATCTGATTCTCAATGATTAAGAAGATGCTTACTAGCATCCTTCATGGTGAAGGCAATCACAGAATGTTCCCGCCACAGGATGAAAAAAAGGTATCCGACTTGCGAGATGGAAAATTGTGCGAAAAAATTGTCAGAATTGATAGTTTAGTTTCTTTTTATCCCATGATAAAAAAATGATTAACAAATTTCATGAATAAGCTTTTTTTTTATCCCATCATGGAAATGGCCTTCCATACATTCAATGCCTTGTTACATTTTTTTATAACAAAAAAATCTTTTTTTAATTAAAAAAGTCACTTGAAAGGGTATTTTATTTTTATTAGATATTATATGCTTATAAGAGTATTGCACAAGCTTCGAAAAAACCGCTGAAATCAGCTGGCTTAGCAGCAAACAAATCATAAATAATTCACCTTAAAAAAACATGTAAAATAAATTCAAAAGTGTAAGCTTGTATACCAGTTGGCTAAAGCCAATTAATCCATTCAAAAAGACCAAAATCATGCTTTTTTCTGTTCAGAAATAGTATGTTTTTCCTTCAAGTGCTGCTGGAGACAATCTATTCTTTTAACCTTTCCTCTGGCTATAATTGCTTATAACACAGGGTGAATAAATCATATAGCATCTATACTGTGCTACACCCTGCAGATTCCATGCATGGGAAATAAATATGTCAGTGAGAGGTAAGATGATGGGGAAATAAACAAACATCTGAATTAGCTTTTTGATGTTCATGTTTCTATATGAGCCCTGTGTGAGAGCTGGGTATACTGCTACCTCCAAGCAATAACAGAAATATCTGGGTATTCACACATCTCAATATAAATACTCACAACCTACATAAAGAAAGAAAAACAGAGGAATCAAAATGAGAAGAGAAAACTAATCCAATGTCACCAATTCCAAGCTTTCTAAACAAATACCAATAGATTCTTCATTTGAATCGTTAAAGCATGTGAGCAGATAATGACAGTGAATTATTATAAAATGGGATAAGCTTGCAGAATGTCAGTATTGATTTACATCGGCCACACACAATAAATTACATGTCTCCTGTTCTTTGTTAGTGTAGGTCTGAGAGTTTGTGTATAATCTACTTGTGAAGAAATGGAAAGAAAAGCTTTATCAGGCTTCCATATTCATGGCAGCTGTTTAAAACCGTATTAGTGTCTGCTACAAAGAGACCATTAAAATTGATTGGATTTTACCCTTAGAGAGGCCATGGCCAGACACTGCTTGTTCCAGTGAACAAAATTCTTGAACCCTACTAATATTTATACAGACAGCCCACTTCTTTTCAAAGGGGTCATATGATGTTGCTAAAAAGAAAACTACTTTGTGTATTTGGTGTAATGCAATGTGTTTGTGTGGCTTAAGGTGCTAAAAAACACATTATTTTCCACATACTGTACATTATTGATCCTCCTCTAAGCCCAGTCTCCTGACACCGGTCGATTTGTATAAAGCTCATCATTCTAAAACAGCAAGGTGTGCTCTGATTGGTCAGCTATCCAGTGCTTTGTGATTGGCCGAATACTGCCAACATGTGGCAGAAATGTTACACCGCTTAACATAACGTGATGCTGGGTTCTGGCGCTTTGACACCAAAACAATAAAACACATTACAAACCAGGCATTTGTTGTATCCAGTGGTGATTGGATGCCGAGGTTGCTTTGTTTCAGTATAACATGCTTTGTTTCACAGAACTAATTTTTGCGTGGGTTGCGTAGGCTATGTATGAGTGGGGAAGAGCTATAAAAATAGGGGCAAGACACTTTTGGGGTAGGCTAGTGTTTATGATTTCAAATATCAACATCGGCCTCCAGAAATCGCTTATCCCACCTTTAAAATTGCAATTAAAAAAACAGACAATATTGTTCTGCATGCACATATTCTTTTATTCAATGCTCCAAAATCATTTCAGTGTCTTTTTAAGGGTGCAGACAAAGTATAAAATGTATAAAATTACAAATTTATAAACTAAAACAAATGCACCGCTTTAAATGGTAAAAAAAGATAAATAGGAAGCATACAAATTACACAATTATTATTTTTTTATAAATATGTATTGTCAAAAATATCTTAATTGAATTACATTTGAATTTTATAAAATTTATGTCAACTCACTATTGCATTTACCGTTTTTCTCAGTCGCTTTGGTGCATTTCTCACAACAGTACTTAAATTTGCACAAAAGTTAATGCATTTCTCAAAAAGTTTAACTAGTTGTCAAAATCTGTCAAGCAAATTGAAAAAAATAAAAAATAAAATCTTTTTTTTTCTGGAAAATGTCTTCTAAATTAAATTGTTTGCACAATGTTTTGAATACAGTAAATTAGAATTGCAAAGAGCATGTGCAGTAAAAAATGTGAAACATACATATTAAGTGTACTCAGACCTCACTACATACAGTAATGTCTAACTTTACTGTAGTTTTCAAACGGCTGCGCAAATAGTAAATAATGCTGTATGCAGCATTTTCAGGAAGTGTCACCTAAATCTGACTTTTTTGCATTGTAAAAATTTTAAACTGTCATAATGAAAACATGACAAAGCCATTTGACTATCATGTTCATAAACAATTGTGTCAGGACTTTTAATTTTGACAACACTGACACTTTCATTGACATGAATACTTGCTTTTGATGAATGAGCTGTCCATTTTGAGCAAGTGACATGCTTTTGCAGGTTATCAACTAGGTTTTGCAGTTTGTACTAATTGTTTTGAGAAATGCATTAATTATTGTGCAAATTTAAATTATACATTGATCTGTTGTTTTTACTGTACAATTAACAGTATTTTACATTTGCATTAGCATTTTACTTTAAAATTACATGAAATGTGTGGTTAGAACATTTACAGTTTTTCTCTGTATTTACAATATTTCAGTTAAGAATTCATTTTTTACAGCATAGATAGATACATAGAAAGACAGACAGACAGACAGATAAAAAGATAGGTAGATAGACAAATAGACAGACAGATAGATAAATAGACAGATAGACAGACAGATAGAGACATATATAGACAGACAAGACAGACAAATAGATAGATAGATAAATAGACAGACAGATAGCAAGCTTAAAAAAGCTTTTTAGTCTTACATAATTGCATTTTTTTTATCCTAGCCTGCACAAAATGTGCTTATGGAACAAAAAATGTAAATGTTCCCTGTGATTTCATTATCCAAAGAGTTACATTTCATGTTGGCAGCATCTCACCAAGCCAAATTCATAAAGTTTGCTGCCATTTCCAGGCTTTTATCATTAGCGCATGGTTAATAAATGCAGTGTGTCTCTGTATGGCAGTGGAATATGGTCTCTCTGTGGTAGGTTGAATTTGTCTGGCTCTTTCAGTTTGAATGGATTGTAAGCTAGGCTTTTCTCTGTGCTGACTTCACACTGCCAAGCTTGATCTGTCACACAGCAGCCACAACAGTGGAAAAACTCTCTTGGAGATCTGAGCTGTCATCGCTCAGGGCACCGGTTTGCTTATTTTGAATGAAGAAATGTGAAAGGGGTTGACGGTGAACTGTCACTTGAACAATGGGGACTCAAATCTAAAGCGTCCAGAACAGAATAAATGAGCAAAATATATGAGAAAAGGCAGATGGGGGGGAGGGAAAAAACACCTCCTGTTACCTAGGCTACGGGTCTCTGGAGATGGTGTGATGAGCGGCCATCACAACGCAGTCCTGTGAATAAATACGTCATTAGCTTTGTGGATTGGGTGGCATCTCAGTTGCTTCCCATCAATGATGACCCCAAATCTTGGACACGTGATGTTTCAGACTCAACAAATGCCATAGAAATACATTTAGAAACCGATTAGAGTTCAGAGTTTCCATCAAATGAACTCACATTTGACCTTGCTGCTACAGGAAGTCTGATGAAGCGATACAACATTTTGATACACTGTCAATCACAGATTGGCTTGTTGTGTTTGTTTGTAATAGGAATGAGAGTGGACTAATGAAGCATCTGAGGGGCCAGTTGAGAGCAAAAAGCTTCCTGCTGAATGCTGGACAGATTTTTTTGGAAAGTTGTTGGCAGCACTGGAGCGGGATAAAACAAAATCACCTCAGGAGCTGCTTGATAGTCTTTGATGGCTTCAGGAAGCCTTACCGAGAAGGATGACATTCGTGGGTTCAGAGCTGTGTGTTGATGAAAGGGATTTGCGCATTACGCACTTATCCGAATGGAGCGACTTTTCAATTAGGTTGGAAAGATAGAGCTTGCAAATTATGTTTAAGATCCATTTAAAAAGTCGAAAAACTTTGAAACCTTTGTGTGTGTGTGTGCCTTTTCAAATCCCTAGCAACAACAAACACAAGCTCTAAGCTGGAAAAGTATAGAAAAAATTGCATCTCCAGTCTCCTTTTCACTTGCCTCAAGAGACTTGTGTTTGAAATCCACACTTTGAGATAAACAATATTGAACCCAAGAGTGGCACACATGTTGTTTTGTTGTTGATGGTGGTGTTTGAATTTATCTCCAGAGACCCGTAGATAGCCTATTAACTTTCCCCTCAATAAATTCTAAATTTGCTGCTTATAAATAGTTAATATGTTTAGGTATTGGGTAGGATTGGGGGGTAGAAAAAGGTCATGTAGAATAAGGCATTTATGTGCTTAACTAGTACTAATAAATGACTAATATTCTAGTAATAAGAATTCTAGTAAGCCGCTAATATAATAAATAAATAATTTTATTATCAGTTGAATTTCATAAAACAATAGATTTTCAAGGAACCTCAATTTTACCACTGCTATCCACCTTTTACCTAAATGAGGAAGTCTCGCTGGTCTATGTTGTTTCTAGTCAAATGAACTTTTTTCCCAGCTGATAATACAACGTTAAAGCACATTCATCACTTTACTGTGGCAATGACTGTCTTTTTGTAGGGACATGTAGTTTAATCAGTGGGTATGACATGAAGTGACCCATGTTTAGCTGCATTGAAAACACATGAGTGCACATATCTTACATACAGCCCAGAACAGGGAAAAGTTATTTATTATTTTACACACAGTAACTTATTTTAACATAGAATGCAGTGCGTGCTGAACATGGGCAGATTTGCTGGTGTGCAAAACTTTCCAATTCATTAAGTTTACTTTTTACTGTTACAGTGACAACCAATAACAGCACCACTTCCCCATGTGCACATTTTTAGATTTAGTTACACTGAAAAAGTTTCAGTCGATCTTACTACACCATTTTAACATAGATTTCTATGGAGACCGAAACACTAGAGCTTCCATCATGGTGGCGCTTATCAGTTACTCAGAAAAAAAGGTAGATATGTTTACAAACACAAATATTTTTACATTTCTTGCAAAGCTGAAAGCGTTGAATTTTAGCTTTGTTTGTGTCAAAACAGCTCTCTTACACTTTCTATAGTTACCCTTTCAGTCGAATCACTTCGACGTTACATATGGGAACTCGCCAGAGAGACCGATTTGCCTTTGAGCT
>JAUMHG010000050.1:8298853-8318360 GCA_032359395.1 Enteromius anoplus
TGGCGAGTTCCCATATGTAACGTCTCCGTTCCCTCCTTCAGGGAACGTGGGTTACGATAGTAACCTAGACGTTTTGTAATCATGAGAAACATCACTGATCCCTGTAAAATACATGAGAATCCTTTTAAAATATATACGGTGGTGGCCTCAGTAGTTGCTTTGACCTTTATACCTGACTTCAGAGTGAGCTGCAGAACTGGAATATCAGCATGTTCATGTCAAGACACATGTCTTAGATTATAAAATCTTGTATACCTGGGATATTCCTACACCACACGACCCCTGGTATATAATACCCAAAATAGCATGTTAAAAGCTTGCAGCAGCGTTGTTATGACCTTTATAGAGAGAACAGAAGGCTGAAACTTCATGTTCACCTCAGAGCACCCCTCCAACTTTATTATACAATAAATGTATACATAAATTAACCAAAAGGGATTGTTCACCCAAAATTATGTCATTAATTGTTCACCCTCGTGTCTTGATTCAACGCACATCGAAGACACGGTAGAGAAGAAACTGGTAAATAAAGTTTTTGCACACAAACCTGTCCATAACCTTTATCTCACCTCAATAGCAGCATTGCACATTGCACATATTTTTTGATGCAAGTAGTATTTAAGGCCACCTAATATATAGTAGAACCAAAACTTAATAATATACTAATAATGCTATATTAATAATGCTATATAATATTAAACAACAACAAATATTAAAAAATTAAAATATGTTAAAAAATATGTTAAAAAATATTAAAATAGAAAACAGTTCTTTTAAATTATTTTATACAATTTTACAATATTATTGCTTTACTGTATTTTTGATCCAATAAAACAACCGCTGCAGTTTTGCTACAGTATGTCTCTTGAGTGTTAACTGGAGAACCAGGTGATTGAGTCAGATACCCTTTTAAATAATTGCTAACTACAGCTGAATTTGTCTCTAATTTTAAGATAAAGTTCATCAGATGCCTTCGAGACAAAAACATGAATGCTATTAGTGTCACTCACTCACTTTACAAGTGTACATGCCCCCTCTCAACAGGCTTCTGTGAGGGGGGTTTATTAATTAAAGATTGATCCAGAAAGTCAGTGGCTTTAGATTCATTTCTAATGACATGCAGAATGTCTAACTGAAAATTTTAAATGTAAAAAGATACTTAATATAAAAAAAAAGACATTAAGTGATTTCAAAGATGTGATTAAAAGAGTTAAATGGTTCCTGAAATGCGTATCTGTTTGCTGAAGATATTTTCATCAGAGGAAGTGGCTTCTAGTACATAACAGGTCAAAGATTTCAGTGCCAACAATGTCTATGCATGGCACAAAAAGGTTTTTACGAGCAAATGGGTTTTCAAAAACTACAATTTGCAAGCACTAAAACCAAAAGGGGGGAGAAAAAAATCTTGTTCACGGACTGATACGCTTCCCTATTAAATGGATGGCAAATTCAGGTGTGATGGCATGATAAGCCTTTGTCATGAGCCGAGGTGATTTGAGGTGTCTGTATCCTGGAGGTGGTTTTATTTCCAATGTTTGGATTCTCGTGAAGCGAGTGGGTGGAGACAGAAGATGAAACATGTTTCCCACTGTCTGGAGCTCAATATGAGACACGAGTGAGCAGCTAATAAAATTCCCTCCAAGCACAGCCAAGGGAGCGACCAACTACTTTAAGACCATTTTGAACTCCAAACACACAAAAGCCCAGTAGTATTTTAAAATTCATAATTTGAAATCACCCATCGGCTTAAGAGGAAATAGCAATTTTGACATGCATTTAAAAAAATAATGAGGACAAAAACAGACAATAATGGATTTACTCAATATGTTTTAATAAAAAAAGGGTCAATTTGCTGAAGAGAGATAGGGGGTTTACCAATAGTTAATCTGTTTCTGGGGTTCAGTTCACATGATTGGCAAGTGAAGTTAAGTCAACAAAACAGTCGGATTTGTTCCATTTCAAGGGTCCAGATAATTACTTCTTACCATGAGAAGATGGATTTTGAACAGGACTGAAAAATCAAACCTAGTTAATTTCTTGCCGAGAAAACTTTTAAGGCAGAAGGTTATCGCAATATAACGTATCAGCCTTATTTCCTTTTGTGTTATTTCAGTCTAAAAAGGATAAAATAAAATAAAAGGTTTTTGGGAGATCAAGGTTGTGTCTTGACTGTGCACTCAAAATGTCAGAAAAATCCTGTTATTACAGAACACAATCTACAAGAGCTTGGAACACCATTAACAGTGTGAACATTTAAAACAGAAAGCACTCTTGTTATCGATCGCTGTTGATTCGGCATTATAGTTTCCTAAATGAGGATTCAGTCATTATAAAAAATGTGTTAGTGTTCTTAAAATATAAGCTAAACTTTATAAACTTTACTGGCTTAATGTATGCTGCTGCTGGTACTGTCAGTTAGCTTTTATGTGGATCAGAGTTCAGATTTTTTACTGATTTAAAATTTGTTGATCCTTACCTTGGTTAAGTACAGTATATTGCTGGGGTAGTGTACAGTATATGTGCATCTTATAAATGTTTGACTTTATGAGGCAAATACTAAAAATAAGCATGGCCAAATACTAAAAAAACTGATATTTTAACATTCAGTAGACTGACTTTTTTTTTTACATTTTGTTTATTCTTTCATTTACTATACATTTATATGGAACGATCATGTGATTTTTAGTTTTGTGTTTCATAGAACAAGAGTAAGGGAAATTTGGAATATCATAAGGCTCAGTAAACAAACAGCATATAAATATACTGTATATTTATGAACCCATAAAACCATCTTACTCAGAGTAAAGAATGGCCCAGAGAAGAAATTTAATGTGCAATTATCTGGTAACAAGCCAAAAAGGAAGGCAGACCATCTCTGACTTTAGGGTGAATAGAATCATGATTGAGTAACGCTTGTGGCTCCAATGAAAGCCAACACTTCACTCCTGTCAAACAGACTAACAATGAAGTGCGTGTTGTGCTGGTAAGTGCGGAAAGGAAAACCTAATGGAGCCCAGAGGGCTGGAGAGTGTTTTTCTGAGAGTGAGGTAATGATTGTAACCTCTGCTGCTGCCCCATCTGCCAGCTCAGGCTGAAAAATCACTCAAACCAACTGAGGGAGAACCTGCCAGGCTACAGCGGGCCAGGCAAGGCTTAGGAAATCCTTGCGAGAAACTCTTGATAATCAGTTTAAATGATCCACCATGAATCTCAGTTATACAGGAAATATTAATGTGTTAATGATCTGAAAAAAAATATTTTGTGTTTTTAATTCAATACAATGTTTTAAAGAGTAACGTGTCGTGTGTAGTAATGTGAAGTCTTTAAAAGGTAGGGTTCATTTAGTCTGTTCAATTCACACTAGGACTGCTGCTCGAAAATGTATATAACTAAGAAGATGAGTTGTGTCTCTACACGGTTCAATAATCTCCTCAAAGGCTGCTCAGCCCGATAGTGTGACATGAATGCCACAGAATGAGATTTTACCTGAAGCAAGGATCTGAAAATAGCAGGTTCTTTCAGCTGTTCATACTGTTGACTCTGCAGTGTTTATATTGCACTGGAGTCTGTTTTTTCTGCACATAAACCTCATTATATTCAGCCAAAATATGTTCTGTTAAGGTTTTCCATATTATTTTGTGGCACTGTACTACTGGGATTTGCCAAACAAAAAAAATGTATTCATTGTGCTTTGCTTCATAAGAGACTCATGGAGTCTTGAACTGCAATCCTTCATAACTGACGGACTGAAATCAGAGTGAAGAGTGATGCTTTCGAGAGGTATAGTAATTAAGATAAGACATTGCTGAGATTTAATCAGCCCTGCCACTCTAAACTGTTTAATGAAAATATGAGTGCTATTTATAGAGTAAGAGCCACTTAAAAAGATTTAGAATGCATATTTTGAATAAATTATCACTGCACTATGATATACAGTTAACGGCAAAATTTCATTTGACTGGTTTCAAATATCTTAAAACTAGATTCTGAAGTATCAAAAGTAAAAATAAGAAATACAAAAAAAAAAAAAAAGTAAAATTGGACAAAAACATCTTCATATCTTAATGGTCATGACAAAGTACAATGGGAAATCATCAAATACAAAATAAAGCAATTTCATGTAAGCCATGATCAGCTGGATGTGCCAGCTCAGGGCACTGGATGGCACTGGATGGTGTTTTTACCTCAGTTTTCATGCCTGGACTTGTTTCAATGAACTCACGTCTCTGCCCATCTCATTCGTTGTCATAATGTTTCATTGTTGTCTCCACCCACCTCGTCTGTTGCCTTGACCACTAACTCGCTCCTCCCCTTAGTCTTGTTAGCATATCTGTATAAAAGTCCCGTTTATTTCCTGTTTAGACGCTGGTCTATCTTTGGATGTATGTTTTTCTACTTGTTGTCTAGCCATTCGTGTTTTCCCCGAGTGTTCTGTGTTCGGTGTATCTGGATTTCCCGTTGCCGACTCTCGCTGCCTTCCCTGGATTCTTCTTTTGTCTTTGCTTCCGATGATCCCGTTCGCTGTTGTTTGCCCTGCCTGTACTGACTCTGGTTGTAATTAAAAGCTTGTACATGGATCCGTACGTCTACTCGCCTCTGTTTCATGACAATAACAGTGTGATATTGTTTTGTTTTCTACACATACCTTCAAGAATAATATGTTTCTTTTCTGAATTATTTAGTTTTCGTACAAATCTGTGTGAAAGATTCAGTGTTTCAATTGTAAAAGCATGCAGTCACTTGTTTTTTTCCTCAAGAATCAGTGATTTGAATTAATCAGTTGAATCAATTATTCAATGACTTAGTCGGGTGCTGCTCTCTGGTATCATGATATAACCTCCAAAAAGAGCAAGTGAAAAATATCCACCAGTAACAACTATCTGCAAAATCCGGAATATGCAATCACATACACAAATCAATAAAATTATATATAAAAACTTATATAGCAGTCATGATGATCACACGCTTTAATGTGTTTGTGTAAACACTGCTTTAATGTGTTCATTGCTTCTGTTTGTACACTCTAGGTTAACTTACTGGAAGACTTACTGCCAATACTTTGACATAGTTACTCTTAATTGTGTCATTTCTGTAAGAAAACATGAAAAGCACTGTATAGGTAATAGTAACTTTACACAACTCAATACATCAGTGTTGCAAAATAATTTAAAGATTAAAGTAAAACAAAATTGCATTTTTAAAAAAATGGTAACTTTAATAAACATACATTTTTAATGCTCTGTCTGTCTCTGATTGTCTTATAGTCTTGTTTGGCCTTTTTGAGTAGAAACATCAAATAGCAATGAAATGGCTTCCTGTTCTTCTCTCTGAACACATTAGGGCCACTTTAGCTGTTTTTTTTTATTGCCACTGGTTTCCTGTTTGCCATCTTGTTTGTGGCAGGGAGAGAGTGGGACACTGTTTTTTTCTCTAATGTGGTTGGATGCAAATGCAAACATGAGACCATCTCAAACCACAAAGACAAACCCATTTTCCTCATCCCCAATCAAGCACAATAAAGCCGTTTGAGTAATATCATCTATGTGCTGTACTGCTACATGTGGTTTACCATAATCAATACACATTAGAAAAAAGACAAAAATGACCAGTAATGGAGATTTTAAGTGGTGGGAGAAGCATAAGCGCACCAATGATTTGTTTTCTTTTCTTTTTTATGATTCTTCAACATGTGCCATACAATTAAAATGAATTGGACAAAAACTGATCTGAACATAAAGCTATAATATGACCATAATTGCAGCTTCTGATATGATTCACCCAGACCCATATATTGTATTTATCTTCTAATGATATACTAGTTATGATCTAAGCCTCAGGGAATGTCATGCAAGCTTGAGCCACATATATATGGAACAGAGGATCAAAGAGAAATGTAGGTTTGATTATATCCCCCAGGTGGTCATCCTCTGCCCTTCAAATTACTGTCCAGCATATTGACATTTCTCGGATATTTACTGGCTTGTGTGAAAAGTGTTTGTCTAAACCCTGTTAAACATACCCACAGACATACTTGCTTTGCAGTAGCATTCATTATCATGCACTGACACTCGTATCCTATACGCCTACATGATTACTTAAAAAAAACAAAAACAATTACAGAACTAATGATCAAGACCACAGAGCAGGATTGTGTCGTGAGACTTATACTGTAATTTTAAGTGATTGGTTTGCAGCTGGGCTATGCATATAACAACCACATAAACTACTCTCTGTTGTATAACTGGACCTTTGGAAAACCTGTGGTGAGGTAATCAGTAGTATACAGTACTTATATTTCCCACAGTGAACTCTTCTGGTTTGGTTTTTAGCATGTTTTTTGGTAGTTGTTGTGACGTGTATTCAGTGTTGACGGAATAAAGGAAAACAGTTATTATTTTGGAACAGCAGCTGTGAACAATTTAGGATGTAAACTTGGATGGAAGTCCTTGAGATTAGACATAAATTAATCATGTGGGTAATTGATTTTTTGATTAGCAGTAATGTACACAGCAGCAGGTGCCAAATGTTGCTGCTGGCAACAGACTAATCAAATATGTAACAGTCACTGGAAATGGGTCTCATTTATTGGGGAAATGCATAAAAAAAACAGAAATTCAAAAAACCCTGAAATGTTAAAAAATTACATGCAAGAAATTCTAAATCTGTTTCATGTATTTCATGTAAAAGCTATGATTATTTCAGGGGGAAAAAATTATTAAAGGGAGAGAATGCAGGCAGAATTCCCTGTTTTTTCATGCACTTCTCAAATTTCGGGCTTTTTGGTTTTTCATAAAGTACTTTTTCACATTAGTGGCAAGAAAACATCCAAAAGACACTGATAAGTGTTTTTTTTAAAAGCACTTTATCTATATGTACTGTATCGATAAATTTCAATTACAACACATTTTTTAAAGGCTGATTTCTCAAAATGAGTTTTTCTCCTACTGTAACGTGTGAATGTTTTGTTGACAGAATCACGGACCTTAACAGATGGAGGAGGATTATAACACCGGAGGAGGTGATCCACTGCCTCCTGAATGGGCTGCCTCCTCTACCAACGCCTGGGGAGCGCTATCAACGGCCCGCGATAGCAATGCCCGGCTCCCGATTAGCCCTTCGACGGCGGCGTATCAGCCCAGCGTCCCCACAGCGGGTTCCCACACCTGAGCCGACTAGACGCCAAGGTGTCAGGATCCAGACTACCCGTCCAGTGACCAGCCAACCACCTGCGGTAACAGAGATGCTGCACGAGTCCACGCCGGACAGAGAGCCAGAGCCTGCAGCGATTGCTCGACACAGTGCCAGACAGCCCGAGCCTGGAGTATCTGATCAAGAGCGTGAGCCGGCAACATCGTCCGTCCCCGAGGGAGTGTTGGTGGAGATCGAGGGCTTGGAGGAAAGCCCCGCCCACCTACCCACCGCTGAGAGTGAGCATAGACAATTTTCTACCTGGCACAAAGCTGTCTGAAATCTTCGAAGTTAATCTGATTGACTGGTTTGGAGAGGCATTACCTGGCCCTGTATCTCCCCCGCTTCCGCCAGCTTTTGTAACTCTGTGTTCCCTCCCACCCTCCCTCTTCCACCGCCTCTCACACCAGTCAGCTCCTTCACGCCTGTGTCATTCGCTCTTGCCAGCACCTCAGCTCACCTTCAGCCAGGGGAATCCAGCTGCAAGCCCAGATCGGTCGTGAGGATCCCTTGACTCCGCCTCCAGCCATCAAGTCTTGGACTCCACCTCGATCCTCCGACCCTTCTGCTCCGCCTGGGCTCTCAGCTCCCTCGCCCTCACCGTTGCCCGTCGTCCCACCAGCTCCACCGTGCTCTCTCGTCCCTCTGGCTCCGCCTTGGTCAGTCATCGACCATCCTTCGCCTCGGGATTCCACTCCTCTGGCTACGCCTTGTCGTTCCATCCCTCAATCTACGTCAGGCTCTTCCTTCCCCCCCAGCTCCACCTTTGTCCTCAGTCGCTCCGGCTCCGCAGCGCTCCTCCAGGTCCCCGCCTCGGTCGCCTGAGCCTGCAATCCGGCCGTCCGGATTGTCGGTGTAACCCCAGCTCTCTGTCTGTGAAACTCCATCTTGGGCTCCCTCTCCATCTGCGGCATCTCTGTCAGTCGGCCCCCTGGAGTCGGCAGCCCTTCCTCCTCCATGGCTCCTCCCTCCGTCGACTCCGCCCTGGGGTTTCTGCAGTGCTGGTCTCTGGATCACCCTCTGCTCCTCCTCCGGACTCCTCCATGCCTCCTTCCACCATCCACTCCACCCTGGACTTGGATATTTTGTTTGTTTATGTTCTGTTCTGTTTTCCTTTCTGCTCCCTCTCCCGCTTCACGCCCTCCTCCAGAACCCCCGCCTTCCGCCGTTGTTGTTACTCTCGGCACAAGTTTGCGCCTTTTCAGGAGGGGGCGAACTGTAACATGTGTGAATGTTTTGTTGTCATTTCTCCCCATTTGCTCTTTGTGTTCTCCCCATGACCTAGTTTTGTTAATGAGTTATTCTTGTCAGGTGTGTCCAGTTAATTATCTGTGATTGTCTGCCCCTTATAAGTTGGTTCCTGTCTTTCAGTTCTTGTCCGTAATCGTCAATGTAACCTGCGTGTTTTTTTTATTCTCTGTGTTTTCACTAATAATTAAATATGTTTCATTACTTCGACGACTCTGTCCCTGTCTTGCCGGAACACCAGCGTGACACCTACAATGAGCCATATATATATATATATATATATATATATATATGTATATATATATATACTTCAGTAGTACTTACACATACCAAACTTTACATTTCTATTCCTGTCTATGTCATGAACGTTTCTACAGAGGGATTTGTTCATATATAATTTGGTTGATAATATACAACATTTTATTCCCCCAAAAAACAGTCAAAATGCATTTTCCATTTAAACAAAATGGCAGCTGTGTTTGCCAGAATTTGACCGTAAAAATACAATGTTACAACATTTTAAATACAATGTTACTGTAAATACAACAATGTTTAAGGTTTTACGGTATTTAGTTAAATTTACAGTTAAATGCCGTAATTTTAATAACTGATATAATGTTAATATACTGTACCAACCTAGTAAAGTACTAATATCTGTTTTGTATCTTTAAGTACACTGATAACAACTAAATGCAGGTGGTGATGAGAAAGTTACATGATGAATCAAAGACCATCACAACCAGCTAATAAATATGTACATATACTGTAGAAGCTTACAGTGACATTCACACAAACACTAAACACTATTATGGTGAGAATCATTAAATTTATTTAACAAAATTATAACTCCGATAAACATATAAGAAAAACTGATAAGAAAACATAGAAACATTGTTATTTCAAAAAATAACTTAATAATTCAAATGCAAACTTAATTTGAAATGCAATGCAGGGAATTCTGGGAATTCAGTTTTTTAAAGGAATTTACCATTAACCATTTAACAGGTTTTAGTTTTACCGTAGCACTTTCACAGTTTTTTTACCGTTAAGATAATGGTCATTTTTTACAGTGTAAGTATTTTCTGAATTATGGAGCGACAAAATGAGATATGCAAACTTTTGACTCTATTATATTAAAAAAATTACATAATCCAGTGTTAAATAATACCTCATTTGCATATTTAAACATAATATTTTAGAAAACTATATGTTTGCAATTATCAATGTAATCAATGAACTAGGAAAGTAAGATTTTTTTTATTCTATTCACCTGCAGTGTCTCTCCTTTGGAGCCAATTTGCATAATTTGGTATAGAGGCCATTCACGAGTTTCTGTGATTTAAAATTAATTTGCAATAAATAAATAAATAAATAAACTGCATTCGTGTCAGTCAGTCAGTCAATCAGTAAAATCAATCAAAAAAGCAAAGCTCAAATTACAAAAATTAATGCATGTTCTAATTTCTGGGTGATCTTACAACAAATGTTGTGGAAAGCCCTGTACAAATAGCTTATAGTTGTGAGGTAGTATTTTTTTTAAAACCTATAATAGAAATAAAAAACTAAAAAAACACATAACGTTAAGGGAGAAAAGGAGTTAAATGTCGCATGTGTAGCAATTGAGCACCTTCAGACCAACCGCAGTGCAATAACAGCTCGATGTGGATTCAGAGTCCAGCGCCAAAAATCTATTTCCTGTCTACAGGTGTGCTGCACTGTCAATCCGTAACTGCTCTGAAATTATTTCCCTCTGCAATGGTACAAAAATATCCAAATGATTCACTTTTCCTTCTGTGAAGTGGAAATTCAACTGCCTGTCAACATGAGGCTGTTCTAAATTTAGCACCTCTCTGTCTCGCTACCTTTTCTCTCTCTCCGTCTCCGTCTTTTTGCTTCTGTGTGTGACATTCTCTCAGACACAGACAGATACACATGTGAGCACCCGGTGGGTTTGTGAAATAAAACATTTTTCACATTTAAGGAATCCTGCATTACGATCTATTCATTTTTGGGTTCAGGAAGTTAGCAAACAGAAAGCAATATGTTATCACTGTCCTCAACCTCTGTAGACCTAAATGGAGTCCACAGGTGTTGCCAAGGGAGAGATCAATGATTTGGAACAGGTGCTGTTTCTAGTCAACATTAAGCTGGAGAAGTGAGGAGAAAGACAAGGTTTTGTGCACATCAGTGCAGCTTGAAAGATTAACCCCCAATATAACTATGATATTGTATCTTGCCTCACACATTTCTCAGTATCTCTGCTTCAGGAGGGTTGGTGTTGGATAAATATTCTCTCCTCTGAACCTTCCCTCTCATTGTTTATTAGTGAAAACACATTTCAAACTGCCGGACTCTTTGGAGTCGCAGACAGGTCCAGATATTTGGAAATATGTGCCTACATATACATTTCTGCAAAATAAAAATAAAATGTACTGTGGCGGGAAAGGATCAACATTGCCCTGGAAACAGAGGATAACCTGGAACTCGTCACCCCAGGCCAATCGTTCACGGCCGGTACCATTTAAAAGGATCCCCGTGGTGGAGGAAGGAAAAACATCTATTAGTGGTTCCCTGGTCCAAGATGGAAAGGTTATTGGAGTTGGCCCACGCACACCCCATGGCAGGACACCGTGCAGGGGATAAGGGACCGATTATCCGATTGGCCGGGCCTGGAGGCTGAGGTCAAGAGGTTCTGCCAAAGCTGCCCAACCTGCCAACTTACCTCACCAAACAAACCTCCACCCAGCCCTCTCATTCCGCTGCCCATCATCGGAGTGCCCTTTCGAGCGGATCGGGATGGATGTTGTAGGGCCGCTGCCCAAATCTAGTAGGGGCCACGAGCACATCCTGGTGATGGTCGACTACGCAACTCATATCCAGAAGCCACCCCCCTTCGAAAAGCCACTTTAAAGGCCATCGCCCAGGAGCTTTTCCAGCTCGCCAGTCATGAAGGGATACCAACAGAAATCCAGGGAACACTGTTTATGTCCCGGCTAATGGCTGACCTGTAATAGCTGATGCACCTGGTCGCTCAGTACCAGGATGTATTTTCGGATGCCCCAGGTCACACCAACACCCTGCAGCATGAGATCATCACTCCTCCAGGAGTCATCGTCCAGCAGCGGCCCTATCGAATCCCCGAGGCCCGTCGGCAAGCTATTGAGGAGGAGATTCAGAAGCTGAATCCCCAGCTTTTCCTCCCTAGATGCCCCCCTTTCTGACCTGACCAGGAAGGGGTTTCCAGAGAAAGTGTGGTAGACGGAACAGACAGAGAGCCGTACTCTCCCAGGAACATCAGGGAGAGGAGCATCCAGTCGTCTACATCAGCCATAAGCTGACCCAAAAGCTGTACTTTTAATACTCACAAAGGTGATATACAGGCAGGTAGGCAAAATGAAGGAACACACACAAACTCGTAGACATATACAATGAACCGACCAACAGGCACACCTGAACATAATAGACAATTAACAGAAACTGGGTCACACTCAGCACATGGGGAAAACCAACAACAAACAGTGCAGGGGCGTGACATATCGTCCCCCTCCCGGAAGCTGCGTCCTCGCGGCGTAGACAAACAGATGGGCGTGAGGAAAAGTCTGGAGGAGGTTCTGGAGGTGGTCGGATGTCCGGGAGGAGGACTGGGAACAGGGTCCAGGGTGGTGAAGACGGAGGAAGAAGCCAGGGAGGAAACATGAGGGATCTGGAGCAGGAGAAGTCAGGGAGGACCCAGAGCCCAGCCATATTGCCGACCCATGGAGGAGCGGACGGAGGGAGGAGCCACTGAGGAGCCCGAGGTGGAGATGGAGAGCCGATGATTCGGTTGACGCAGAGGATCCGGAGGGACAAGGCGGAGCCGATGGCACCGGTGACCGACGCGGAGGCGGGGATCCGGAAGTCAGCGGTGGAACCGGAGCGACAGAAGACCAAGGTGATGCTGGAGGGAGGGAGGAGCCTGACAGAGCCGGCAGGACGGAGGGACGAGGCGCACCCGGAGGAGTGGAGTCCCGAGGCGGCGGATGGTCCACAACAGACCAAGGTGGAGCCGGCGGAACGATGGAGCCTGGCGGAGCCGGTGGACAGGCGGGCCACGATGAAGAGGAGGGAGCTAGGTGCCGTGGTGGAGCCGACGGGTCGGAGGGACGAGGCGGAGTCCGGGAGAAGACTGGGTGAGAGGGGGGGGGGTCTTTATTTTCTATGCCCAGTGTAGGCATCGGAGGACGTACCCGAGGAGCTGGAACTCGAGGGAATTTGCGAGGCGTCTGCACTGGAGGGCGCCTGCGAGGCATGGGTACAAGAGGATGCATTTGCCGTAGACCCAGATCTGGCAGCTCACCCTCAGCCTTGGTGCAGTGGGCAGAGTTCCTCTCTGTGCTCTTGCTGTCCATGGCGATCTCCACCGTGGCAGGCTCCTTGGCCTGGCTCTCGCTCCTGGTCTAACGTTAACTGCTCTGGCTCCGGGGCGATCCTCAGCTCTGTCACTCCTACTGGCGATGGCTCGTCGCTCACGGGCACTGAATTTCTGTCAGCGGTGGGCTCGGGCTTGAGCTCTGCATTACGGGGAGATGGTGGGCTGGGCTCTGGGTAGGGAGTGGCACTGGCGAGCTCTTTCACAGGACAGACGGTGAATGGCAATCCATTCCTCGCCAGTGTCCACTCCACAAAGGCAGCAAAGTCCGCTCGAGGACCATCCTTTGAAAGCTGGAGAAACATGCCATATGAAGAAACTGTCTCTTATGGTCCTCGAGCGATCTATAGTCTGGATTAAAGGGAAAATTCATGAGGGAAAACACAAACAAAAAATTGACAAAACACACGAAAAAAAAATAAAACGAGTGGTAGCACGCCGCTCACTGTTACTTTTTATGGTCGGTTCATTCTGTAACGGTCCTGGTGCGGAAAGGCCGAGTAGAGATTCAAACTCTTCAAATAACAGTTCTTTTAATACTCACAAAGGTGATATACAGGCAGGTAGGCAAAATGAAGGAACACACACAAACTCGTAGACATATACAATGAACTGACCAACTAAACAGAACTGAGGAGAACTTATAAAGAGAAGGCAATTAGCATAAACAAGGAAGGCACACCTGAACATAATAGACAATTAACAGAAACTGGTTCACATTGAGCACATGAGGAAAACCAACAACAAACAGTGCAGGGGCGTGACACACAGGTACATTTTTGATTAATAAAGGCTCATTTTCACACAATTAGTCACCAGTTCAAATCGGGTGTAAAACAGGAATTAAATTTGCTATTAAATTACTTTTGCATTTGTTAACACTATTGGGTTGGTTTAGGTTTGAGTTTGGTGTAGGGGATATTTTCAACATGATAGAGCATTAATCTTTAGCGACACTTTTATAGACCCCGGTGCCAACAGGCAAGCGTGTCAGCAGGAGAGTCTGCACGTAACCTTCTCCTCAGGCCAAAAAATAGGGACCCCGCAGGGATGCCGGATGTACTGAAGCATGGGTTGAGGGCAGAGACGTAGAGCGAAGACGGTCGCCGCACGGAGTTCCTGCATGACCCCTTGATCATATCCACCCTCGTGCAGATGTTTTAGCGCTTTGGCCTGGTACACTTGAAGTGTGGCCATCGCGTGCAAGGAGGTGGCAGCCTGTCCAGCTGCATAGTAAGCCCGGCCCATGTGAGCGGACAAGGTCTTACATGCCTTGGACGGGAGCCGTGGCGGTCCACGCCAGGCGGTGGCGCTGCACGGGCAGAGATGCACCGCATCAACGCGCTCAACCTGGGGGATCGACACATACCCCCTGGCTGCACCTCCATCGAGGGTGGAGAGGGGAGAGGAGCTGGAGGCCAGGCTTGACAAGTACAGGGCTCGCCACAATCTGGTCAGCTCCTCATGCACCTCCGGAAAGAAAAGGACTGGGGAGGGGCCTTTACTTTTCTCCCACTGCAGACTCGAACAGCATACACTGCTTTAGGCGAGGCTTCGAAGTGAAAAGCTGCAAGTGCATTACATCTGTGCCCTCTTATACTCACGCTGTGATAAGGTGCACCTGGCTGTAATTAAATGCACGCCAATATTCATTGGCTTTTTCTCATTAACTCGAAGGCAATTGGTCTCTCATGCGAGTTCCCATATGTAACGTCGGAGTGACTCGACTGAAGGGGAGTGACCCTTCAGTCGAGACGACCACAACCTCACACCACAGACCAGACGAAGACAAGGGGAGGATTCAAAGGACTTGGAGACACAGGGAGGATCAAGGAGCACACTAGAAGAGAACAGGTAAGATATCAGGTAAGTATTAATGCTTGTGTATACGAGCTTGGACAGTGACAGAATGGGTGTGTGTGGTTTTATGTGGTCGTGCTGATAGTGAACAGTTGGTGATGACGGATGTGACTGATTACAACTCAGGTGACAGGGGTCGTTGTGAAGAGGTGAGAGTGGAGCCTGGTGTGGATGTAACAGGTTGGACATTTAACGTGCAAAATATCTCATGGGCATCAGTTTTTTTACTTAAAGCCTTTACGTATAATGCATTATAAAGAGTTATTAAAGGGCATAAAGCATTATAATTATTCATAATGTGGGTTGTAATGCATTATATCTTGTTGTAAATAATTACAACCAAATTTAAAATGCATAGTGTAACAATGAATTGATACAGTAAGTGTTATAATATATAATCTGTGGTTACAGTTATTCATGAGATTGTACAATGCATTATAAGGTGCATTGCCAAGCATAATTAATGTATTACTGCCTTCATAATGCATTTTACATAAAAGCTTTAAGTGAAGAGTTACGTATTGTCATTCACATGAACTAGCATGGACATCTGTCTGTGATTTTGGCAAGTGAAAATTGGGACTTTAATTGTTTTTTTCACCTGCTATGCAAGTAATTATGCATAAGGAAAGTAGGAAAAAACTAATATAAGTGTAATTAAATAATATACACTAATATAAGTGTAGCAATATTCCAGCATATTTGATGAAGAAAACCCAGTATAGGCAGTCACTGATCTAACCCCTTTTCCCTGATATATGTCGTCACTATAAACATACAAAGTCTTGCATTAACTCCCATATATATCCTGAGTATGCCCATACACAGTGTATGTAACCCTGAAGTACTATTTCAAGCGAAAGAGGGGAGATGTGCAGCTGTAATGAGGCTTTCTGCTCTTGAAATAAGCTACCTTCATTATCACCGCAAGGCATGAGAAATGTATTTAATTCTACTTGTGTTTTGGCAGCTATGGGAAAAAAAAGACTTTGTACTCTATAAAGATTGAGCTCACAGTGTGTGTCTATATGTCTTTGCCTGTATGACATTTGTTAATGGGGCAGGCGCCAGTGTGTCACACATCGAACAGAGGTAACAATAACCGAGGAGCCAAACGTGGATGTTTGAGGAAGATGACAACAATATTAGATGACGCAAAGCTTGGTGCATGTCTCCAGCTGCGCGTGCTTCATTAAAGGGTTACTAGGTGATGTCTGAAAATGTGAGGAAGGCAGTGGGTGTATTTGTATGCACAGGATTGAATCTAGTGTTCAAGTATAAAATCTAATAAAAAAAATAGGATTTGAGAGTCATTAAATATATTTATGTAATAATCAATGTAATAATGAATGCTGATATATCATAATAATTAAAAAAAAATTCTATTATAAATCATTTCAATATTAAAAACAACCTATAAACACTTAAACTGAACATTTAGAGTTCATATATTTAATATATACACATTTTAAATTAGACTTTTAAAATTTATATTTAATTTGAAAGTTTTAGTTTTTGTTTGTTTTTTTAGCTTTCACTTGTATTTTTTTTGTTACAATTAACAATTATGTTTCTTAAAAAGTATATTTTATTTATATTTATTTATTAATTGATTTATTCTTGTTAATTTTTTTTATTTTAGTTCAAGTTACAGTCTTTATTTTTCAATTCAGTTATGGTTTTAGTCATCAGCTTCTAGCCATTTCAGTTCTAATAGTGATTAAGTTAGCTTTTTTTAATTATTAGTTAGCTTTTAATAAAAATGTTTTCACACAAAACAAATGTATATGAAAATGTATTTTCCAAATATACTGTCACCCGATAAAATAGTTTGCAATATTAAACGGCCACTTTTCTCTTGATCTCATTGTATGAAACAAAAATAAATAAATAAATAAAAAACTGATAAATATATGTTATGTTACATTTTCCTAGATATTAAAGCATTTTAATTTATATATGCTATGCACATATTTATGTAATTTAATATTTTACAATATAAAGTAACACACTAAAACAAATCATTAAAGTTGCGCTCTGGACTTCATAATGAGTACAAAAACAGTTGGACAGTCAATTATGGCGCCTTAATAACTGTGAAAGTATTGATCATTTAAATGTACAGTAGCTGTACCTCCTCGATGTTATATCAGAGCGAGTCTCAGCTGCCCACGCACTAAATTAAGCTCAAGGCGCTAATTAGCAAATCTGTGATTGCAGTTCAGGCCTCTGACTCCTTGTCATCAGAGCCTGATCATGAAAGCTAAATATAGAGGTATAAAAGGAGAATAATAAAAAAAAAAAACTCTCCACTTATAAAATAAAGAGAAAAGCTATAAATGTAAGCTTGAAAATGAAAACACACATATGAACATAAATTTAAATTTGCCTAAAATGCATCCCCCCAGGCCAAACTCATCAATATCTTGAGAATTTGCAGGAAATTCTCGTAAGTATTACTCTCAAGTAAACAATTAATTAATTAATCAGCTCAAAAGATCATGTTATTTTAAGCTGAATTATATATATATATATAGAGAGAGAGAGAGAGAGAGAGAGAGAGAGAGAAAGAGAGAGAGAGAATTGAATTTAAAACAACCTTTAATACAGTTTCCACTTACATTACATAATCAGCACAAAAAACTCACATACATACATAAGTTAAAATATTACAAACTTCAAATCGTCATCAACAACTTCACATAGAGCATTCTTACAGCACCAAATCGTTTCAAAACACTTAAGATCTCCCATAGTTTTATAATACCGAAAATCAATCAGAATTCTAGATGAATTATAGAGAGAGAGAGAGAGAGAGAGAGAGAGAGAGAGAGAAAACCACTCGCCTTAACCTTCCTGTAAGAGCTACAAAAGCAAATATATCTCTTCTTAAACCCACAATAAAAGAGGAAAATATTTCTGGCAATGCTAATGATGTTTAGATATAGAGTGTCATTTCCTATAATCACTAAAATGAGGCATCTGTGAATTTGTTTTGATCTTATGATCACTGAATTGCATTTTAATCATAATGACTCACAGCATGTCAGCTTTCAGGTGTACAGACATTTATTTGCCATCCTTGGATGCTTATGATTACTAATTTGCATATTGATTGAACATGCAAAAATATTAAATGTTTCACCCCAGAAGCTGAGTATCTTCTATTCTACAAAAAAATGTTATAAAAAAAAAACATAGAAAACATCAAATAGCAAATAAACAAGGATTTATATTTTCCAACTGCAAAGATGTTTGCTGTTATGGCCTTGTGCATATTAGATTTCTGTTTGTATTTGGTGTGGAGATTATAGATTGCAGGGAGCTGTCAGAAGCAAGAAGACGTGAAGATGGTTGATATAACATGCTGAAATCAATTAAACCTGCATGAAGGGTAAAACAAATATAGACATCTAGACTACATTGACACAATTCAATCGCCAACAAAAGCTCTGTATTTTACATGGTGCCATCACTCAAAATTAAAGGAATAGTTCACCTATAAATAATAATAATAATACATTTGATAAAAATTGACACACACCTTAAGGCCATCCAAGAGTTTGTCTTCATCAGAACCATTTTGGAGATATCACTTGCTCACCAATGGATCATCTGCAGTGAACGGGTGTCGTCAGAATGAGAGCCCAAACAGCTGATAAAAACATTACAATAATTCACAAGTAACTATTAACACAACTCCAGTCCATCAATGAAAGCAATAAGCTTCATGTTTATGAAAAAAATAAATCCATCAACGCATTTCACAAACCAAAGTTTGGGTCCATAATAATGCTTGCACCAGAGAAATTGTCTATCTGGTCTCATGGCATAAATGTATCTGGGGGCACTTCTTAGCGAGATATGCAAAATGTACCAATAAGTAAATATCACTGCAGTTTGCAAAAAAAAAAATTAACACTAAAGGCAGTAAAACTCTGACAACTTTTATTCCCTTTCACACAAATTTATTTTAATGTGAACAGAAAATGTGTTTATGGATTTCTCTCAAAGACGAACAGGCTGTAGAAAATCACTGGAGCTCTGGCTGGAAGCCCTGATGAGCCTGTCTCCCTCCTAGACTAACACAGTTCACTTCATGTTAAGAAATCAGCTGTAGGTCTACCGAATAAAGTCTTTGAGAGACAAATTATTGGCTTTGATTGTCGTTGTCTTTGCTGAACCATTTAGCTTATTTGTCCCCTGTTGTTTCAGGTCACTGCAGCCCATAGAACCAATCAAGTGAACACAAATGATCGTGTAATCCAATTGAAAATACATTTAATCAGTTAAATCCTACATATTGGCACAACCTCTGTTTGTCCAGATAAGGTTGAATTGCATCCAGAATTGCTTCATCTAATGGAATTGGTGGACCTAAACAGAGTAAATCAGATAAAATGGTGATTAACTGTTCACCTGGAAACCTTTCTCCTTTTTGTGAACCACTACATGATTTATAACAAAACTACCACCAACAGACTTGCAGAGGTGAAAGATATTTCTCTGAAAATGTATTTGTCACTTTAGTTTGTATTTCTGATGTACTGTAGCTATGGAACTACTCTTGAGAGAAAATTGGCATAATTAACCATGCATATGAGCAAAATAAATTAAAGTTAACAAAAAAAAAAAAAACATCCATTCTGATGTTCTTTACGTACTGCTTTTTATCTGTTCAGAGCCGTTGACACAATCAGAACAGCACATTCAACACAGAGTTAACATAGGTTACCCTTTCAGTCGAATCACTTCGACGTTACATATGGGAACTCGCCAGAGAGACCGATTTGCCTTTGAGCT
>JAUMHG010000050.1:8318460-8338338 GCA_032359395.1 Enteromius anoplus
CTCTGGCGAGTTCCCATATGTAACGTCTCCGTTCCCTCCTTCAGGGAACGTGGGTTACAATAGTAACCTAGACGTTTAGGCTGTCCATTTAGATAAGTTTAAACAAAGAAATTAAATCAGAGGTCATATTTAATGTATACAGTTTAGCATTTTAAATTAGATTTTATTCATTAAAATGTATTATTTATATTTACAGTTTTCATTTTAATGTTTAAGTTTTTATTTGTTATTTTTTTAATTTTCACTTTTCTTTTTTTTCAAGTTTTTTCCCCTCTTTTTCATAAAAAAAGTATATTTTATTTCTATTAAATTATATAAATTTTTATGTTCAGTTTTACTTTTAATTTTAGTTTAAGTTATAGTCTTTCACCATTTTTTACTTCAGTTATAGTTTTAGTAATTTTTTATTTGTACTTTTTAATACTTCTTTTATTTCAGCAGCAAAATGTTTTCACACAAAACAAAACAAAAAGTTGGATGAAAATCTACTTTCAAAACATATTGTCACATGACAGTTTGCTAGTTTGAACGGGTACTTTTATCTACTGTAGATCTCATTGTATGACCCTTGACAAAATCTGCAGCACAGCAAAATGTCACAGTGACCAAGTAAATTGGATTAGCATCGGGTCCTCTTTATTGCTCAACCTTTAAGTCTGGTACCAAAATGTGACATTCTGTGAAACAGCTTTTAGGCACCTTAAGTGAAGTGAGTGTAGGTGTTCAGCAGAGTGCCAGTTTAATTAGAGCGAAAGTACAACATATGAATACCTTAATAAGGAACTTGCACTGAACTTCCAATAAAGTAATTTCAACCTGGCTGCTTTAAGTAGGCTAATTTTCAACAATTATAGTTAATTTTGCCTGATGAAGGTCTGAAGCAGAGATCGCACTTCAACAGAGCTTAAAACATGTGGCAGAACAAATACAATAGAAGATTAGTAATAGCAGGCCATTAAATCTTATGAAATGATTGCACATGTTCTTTGTTTCTAGAATATATGCAACTGAAGTACAATGTTGACCTTTTCTGCATTTTATTTTTTCTTTATTTTGATGCACAAGCACTCCAATTGAGACCTGACAGGTACATTCAGTGTTTAAATCTAAATGACACACTGTTCTGTTCTTTTCAAAAAGGGATGTGGCAGTTGTTAGCATTTCTAAACATCATAAATGGAGAAAATTACCAGGCCACAAAAGAGGCCCATTTTTCCAAATGATTGGCACTAGCACTGCTCTCTTAAACACTGAGGCATCTTTAGTGCATGACAAAAAGTTCTGTATTCATTCATTTATTTTTTAAATGTGGAATATTAGTTTTTTATAAAACACAATATTGTGGGTTATGAAAGGTTCATTTGGTTTTGGGGATGCCCAAACAACAGGTTGACATGCATGCAAGGTCAATAAAACACTTTCATTTTCTTATAATCGGGGTGGATTTAGTGAATTTGGGGCCCTATATTTGCACACATTTACTGTTAGTTGCTGCTGCACAATGGTACCACATTATGTCCAGTGTTTCTACATTTTTCATGTACATATTATAATGGCATTCTTTCATTAACATTTACATTTATTCGTTTAGCAGACACTTTTATTTGTTCATGTCTCAAGTCTTCAACTAAGAAATAAAAATTCCATTCCATTATTGGGTTTTCGGTTTTTAATATTGTTATTTAAGCTTTACAACTGAATTACTACGTATATTGCAACAAACACAAACATTCACTGTATTTTGCTGTTAAATCAAGAACTATGTGCACAAGAGCAAGTAGAGATATTTAGGAGCTCATATCCTGAGGGCAGTCCAGAGCCTCCTTAATGCTCGTCTCTTCCACTGCACCAAGGATGTCACACTCCTTTGCCCTTATCAAAAGCCAGCAGATGTTCTAAGCTGTCCAAATCCTCCTGCCACCCGAAAACAACCCGATTCTGCCTGAAATAGCCATCTAGATTTTGCTGTCGAGCCCTGAGGAACCATAAACTGACTCTGCATGTTATTTACACCACAGGTGAGGTGTCACACTCAAGACAATGCAAAAGAAAATAGCTATTATAAAGGCCTATGGCTGCCTATAAAAATGTTGCTGTGAATGCAAACACAATTATGGTACAGAAGGACCAAATATGTAGGTGTGAAAGGTTTTATTTTTAGAGACACAGCAAACAAAGATTCCTCATCCTCCAAAAATATGAGTCATTTTAAATCACATATTGCAAATTTCACTGCTTGGATATCTCACTTTTATGAAATCGATTGGGGATAAAGAAAATATGAACAGTCTCTGCTTTATGTGCAGTGGCTTTCATATGTTTGTCTTGTTAGGTTGCAGTGCTCTTATAGAATTGACACAAGTTCTTCAGGTCTTTGCTTTAGATTATACAGTTCGGTTCAGCACCATGGACAGCAAACAAGGACTCAAATCTTCAAAATACTCCCTTTCATTATAAATAATTTAATGCTGATACAAGCTTGGACAGAAGAAGGTGTTATCATTTCACACATTAAATTAAGTCTGTGTTCATTCAAAATGAAGTAGAAGAAAAAAAATAATTAAAGGGCTTACTCATAAAGACATTATTTTTTTTGTATGAACCTGATGATATAAGTAGTTTTTCTGTGAAACACTATTTAAACTGTCCTTTTTTATTTTATCATTGCATGTTCCTGATCTTATTACATGTTGGAGCCAAGAAAAAAGAGTGTCTTTGTAAATCTTATTCAAAATAGGGTATAATTCATAATATTTCTTTTTTTATATTTTTTTGTAAAAGTAAAGAGGTCCTTTTATACAGAAGTAAAAATGCTAATAATAATAATTAGATTGTCATTTTTTAATTATAATATTTAAATAATATAATTTTGTCATTCATATATTTTTTATATTTTATAAATGTTTCCTATATAATATTATTATATTATTATTTTTAATACAAGTCAGTAAAAAATATTTTTTGTAGAATCATATTGTTGCATCATATTTTGTAATTAACCAATCAATGAATATCAAATTAACTAATCTTTTAAAACACATTAAGATGCTATTATCCATTTTTGTTAAACATGATAACTACATTATACATTACAAACAGTAATTGAATTGCATTTTACTTAACAAATCTTTGGTGCCTTTATCATGCAACATCATGCAAATAATCCTGATGTAGTTTCACATTGTTTGAAGTGTCCACCACATCTATTTTCTGCCTTCAATTGTCACAGCTGGATTATTTGTTAGATTGTCTGTACAAAAAAAAGTTCATCTGACAGTTTGAGCGATTATTTTAGTTTCTCATCCTCATCACCACGGGAACCGCACAGCTGCTTGTCGCCACAAATGACTCACTGAGCTTCAGCACGGGACATGATTATTTAGACAACAGAGTCAGGAAATTCCTTCAGGAGATGTTTGTCAAAGAAAGGAACAGGCTTTTGTTCAAATGTTTTTTGGAGTACATGACTTATAATTGAATGTTTGTGTTTTGAAGGTGCCATGGCCCTGCCTCTCGGCACAATTTGAAGATACAAAACAACTTCATTCAGTGTCGTTAACAGGTTTATATTTGGAGGAACAACTTTCCCACTTTATTTAAGTGGTTTCAATAAGCCTGTGACAAAAGCATAATGGACTCCTGCAAAACTGTCAGCGTCTGGTGAATTTGGGTTTCGAGTCACACTGAGAAGTCTGTTTTCTTCAACACCCACATGTCCCTCTAGAGAAGCTGCTGGCAGTGTGCCCTATGGTACCAGCAAGCAGAGTTGGCTTTATGAGGATGACTCATGAGACTCAAGTTAGCTTCCAGCCCTCCTTAAATCCAGCAGCCGCCAGCGCTATAGAAGCTGCGCTCTGAGACCAGCCAGAAAATAGACCTCTTGGCCAAATAGCTTATAGCAATTGTGGATTTAAATGTGATTAATCAATTACTCCAACACCAGTCCACCCCCGATTCCTAATTGGGCCTAAGTGGGCTTTTTTGCATATGAAAAATGATGTGAGTATTACATGCAGGCTACACTGATACTGGGTGTTCTAGCTTATTTTTAAGCTGTGGCTCATTGGTTCAGCCATCTGCATTGGAGATATAAGACATAAAATAAATAAATAACATCATGATTGAGTCCTCTGAACTTCTGCCAATAAATAATGCCGTTTTCTTAAGATAAACGGTCTCCAAGAGTGATTGTGGATTAACTCATAACATATACAGCAATGGGGAAGAAAAAATTAGACTATTGGTGTGAACAAAATTAATTCACGTTTTTAATTATTGCTTTGTGTTTCTATTCTAGTACCTCTTTGTTTATAAATTATGTTAAAGGTTTTTGAAGGAATGATAGTTATTTTAAAACAGGGTTCACAGACCTTATATGGCTTTTAAACGTATTTTAAGTTCCATCATGTTTTCTTTCACGAAATATGTTTGGTAAGTTTCAAATGATAAAAGGAACTGGTTTCCTATGCATTATGACATTTAGACCAACCGATCAAGGCAGTAGCCTAATTACAAAAGCTTTGGCATAACTATTTAAACTTATTTTAATAGTTTTTTACAGCAATATAATAAGTAGCCTATTTACACATTTTATATGTGACTAAAATGTCAAAATACTTTTCGGGCCGCTGTATATAAAATTGCATCCCTAATTCTCTTCATTTTATATGCTCTTAAAAGCTGAGGTGCATTAATAACACGCTTTACGGCAATACCCACTTCAAGGCAGCTTGAAACTTGCCTGACTAAAATGCAAAAGCCACCACATTTTCTGTTTTGCCAGCTCACCATATTTTTTTTATTATTCTAAAAAATGCATATATATAATCCAATCGATTACCTCTAACATTAGCAGATTAAAAATAGGTAAAATAACAGAACGAACGGAAAAGAGAGGTCCATTGAACAGATGACGTGTTACAGCGGGTCCTTGCTTCTTCCGGGTCCGTGTAAACAGTGTGCGGTTCTGCCATACAAATCAGAAAATGTAAGTAAGCAATTTATTATAATACAACACTTTATTTTAGTGATATAAAGTATCGTAGCTATAAATAAACTCCGTGAATATGTGTCTCTTTCTGCATTAGGTCGAAAGTAACGTTTAAAATCACGCTGACGTCGGACCCTCGGTTACCATATAAAGTGTGAGTGACACATCATACAACACATGACATAACGTTACACTAAACATTAATATTCATGTTTTAACGGATTCATTGTCCCTGATTTGATTCATTTTATGTGTTTTATTACGTGCCCCAGCTCTTTAGTTTGAATAGCTTATTTTTTGTCTCTCAGTTATGTATACATGCATTATTATTATTAATATTATTATTACTGTTATTATTATTTTATTTTTTTAGTGAATAATTAATAAAATTGCGCCCTGGCATGGCAAATAAAGTGCCGCTCTAGTATTAATATTTTGTTTTAGCACAGCTGTCAACAGCGAAATATAAGACGGTACTTAAAGCCTAGATAAAATAGGTTAAACTTCTAGATATGTTCATACTTCCCGTGTTGATTAGCCGCATCATAGTACATAAAGACATCTGATTTAAGTTTTTTTAAACGTTAGGATTAAATAATTTTGAGGAAGCAGTCTTTAAAGAGACCTACAGATCTACACTGGCAAATAGATCAACTGATGTAAAAAATAAACTGTTAAAATTGTATTTTGTATTTTCTTTCCTCTAGTTTGAAACAGGCATGGTATGTTATGTGTGAAAAAGAGCCAAAAATCTCTAAATTGGACAGTGCATAAAAACACGTTATTTATTTTTCCATCTGTATTTATCTATCCATCTGTTATATTGATTGAAATCACTGTAGTATTGCTGTAGTCAGTGGTACTCTATGGCTGTCATACTGTGTCTGATGGATGGGCAGACACCTATGCTGTGTGGGTGAGAGTGGTCTGTCTAGGCCCATTCAAACAGGCTGATTTACCTGCTTGTCTCCTAGCACCTGCAGGGCTGATGGTTGCATTGTGGATGATTTTTCACATGGCAAGTTTTAGCAAATATCTGATGTCAGCTGGGTAAGATGGCGAGAGGATAATTTAAAAAAAGCATAATATTGCGCTCAGGTTTAAAACAGAATTAGGCAGTTAGATTTTTGTGCTTTGTTTCTGGACAACACACAGTACCTAAAGCTTTCTACACTGGTTAGTTCTCAGTATTTGTGTGTGTGTGTGTGTGTGTTTACTGTTGCAATGAGATTCATTTTAATAATTGTATTTCAGATTAAGTGTACCTGAGAGCACGCCGTTCACGGCAGTTTTGAAATTTGCAGCGGAGGAGGTGAGTTGATTCATCTTATGTTTTTTATTAATGTTCATAGTCTTTTTGCAACCTTGTTTGGAAATGTGTCTTTTAGAGATATGCTGAAATGCAGCACAATGCATGTAACCGACAATAGTAAATATATATATATATATATATTCAAATAAATCAGGATCAATGCAGACTCATATCATACATTTGGCTAATAATCTCAGTGAAACTAGAACCAGTGTTAGTTTGACAAAAAAATATAATTAATGGGAATAACAATAATTTTTGCTGATAATTAGTCTGGTTATTTAGGACTTAATTTTAGATTTTTATAAATAAAAAAAATGGCATTCACATTATTTATTTCCTAATATGATGTATTAATTTGATAAATTATGCAGCTTAAGTGGAACCCATATAATTTGATACGATTTTTAATTATTGTTAAAAATGTTAAAATTATTTGTTAGATAGAAACAATGCATTATCAGTAATTTAATATTAATTCAAAGCCATTTAATTATATCTAGATTAGGGATGTCAATTTCTTTGATTATTTCCACAGTCATTATTTTTATTCATTTATATTAACGATCAATTAAGCAATTAATCGTTAATCTTAATAATGAATCTGGGTCGTCTATTGAAGGAGCATATAGTCAACCGCGTGACGGCATGTGCAAATAGCTCTCCAAATGCCAGACTGTGTTGGTTTTCTGCATGAGCTGCACCCCAAAATGAAACATCATTGATTATTAATTGACATCCCTAATCTAGACAAATACAATATATACATTTTTATTCTATTTTGCTGTATCAGCATTGGCCATGTGATTTTGAAAAGGGTGTCTGAACTGGAAAATGTAAGCTGATACATTAATGGAAAAAACAAAAACAAATAATGGCTGATATATGTTTGTGATTAGCAGTAAATATTATGAAATGATGTGCGGTGGGCTGTCTGGTCTGTTTCATGGTTGTATTCAAGGCACGCAGACCTACGGCATTGGATGATGTTGCAGATTAGCTTGGGTAGTCGCTCCTATTTTGACATAATGAAATGCCAAATCTGACAACCTCATAACAAGAAGATGCAATGCATCAAGTGGACGCCAGAAAGAATGATAAAGTGCCTTTTTAAAAATGCAGAGGCTTATTTTCAGCTTTTTTCACCCTCTCAAAACCAATTTTTGTAATCCCGCTTCAGGTTATGGTTATGCGATCTTTCGTTGTTTTTGTCGTCTCTTTTCCTCCTGACAAAAGATAGGCAAAGGAGAATAAGAAGCTGAATAACCTCCCTCCTTAAATATGCATTCTTGTGCAATATAAACAGTTATACATTTGATTTGCTGATCACTGATTCTGCTGCTTGCTCCTCATCAGTTTTAAGCTGTTCAAAGGTGTAGAAATGCCTTCAGGTCAACCGGCAAGTTTTTCAAAGCCCCTTCAGAATGAATTTGCCTGGGTTTTTTTTTTTCCCTTTCAGTGGCTCTTTGTGACAGTTTCTTCTAAGCTCAACCCAGCTCTTTCCTCACGCGTTTGAAGGCTTCTGTTCTGTAGCACAGACTGTTTAAATCACCTGACGCAAACACAGACTCGAGTTGATTTTTTCTTATCCTTGGCTGACAGAGAGACTGTGCAGGGCTGTTTATGGGACGTATTCGGCTGGCAGCATAAGTTGTTGATGGATTGAACAATAAAACTTGTTTTCTTTTCTTCTTGCATTTAAAGTTTAAAGTGCCAGCAGCCACCAGTGCCATCATTACAAACGGTAAGTTGTTGTATTATTATCATCATCATCATAATTCTGCTCATATTTGGTCAAAGTCACCTTTTTAAACTAAATAGTCAGGATTTCCCAACCATGGGAAAAAAACACCATGTTTTCATCCTTCACATAATGAATTCACTTAAAATAAACCGTTATGTAATTATAGAGAAAGACTGCGGGGCGTGCTACCTTACGAGTAATTATTAAACAAATCATAAACAGAATGAAGACATAACTCACCACTCACAACGCAGGACGGATATTGTTAATGAGATTGTTTGAATTGTGATTGTTCAGCGTTTTAGCACATCAAGGGTTTCTCTGCTTTTGCCCATCTGCCGTATCCATTGATTGTCTTTATTAATGATTGTTTTTCGTATGTGCTCATATTGTGATGATGATGTTGTTTGTGATTATTATTTGTGTAGATGGCATCGGAATCAACCCGGCGCAGACAGCAGGTCGGTGACGCTTCTTCACTCGATCAGGGCTGCTATCTAAAATAAATGTCATTTTGTCAGCCATAAATTATTTAGATATATTAAGATGTCACACAGGACTGGAAATAGGGATATTTGTGTGCTGCAATCCACCTTCCATGTATTTTTAAGCTTCTTTTCCCCTGTGTTTTCTCATAGCCATCTTATAAAATGATACCTCATCTTGCTCTCACTGTTTACATGCGTGGCTGCGATTTTCCTGCCTATCCTTCATTATCACAGACATGCAAATGAATGGATCCTTCTGTTTACTGGCTCATATTGTTTATGTTTATCTGCCTGGGGACCTTTTTCGAGAGATCAAATGATTTCCTGAGACTCCTTCAATAGGCTTTGCATGTGAATTTGACATATTACCTGATGAATATTGATGATGTGCTTCATACCATCTCCCGTCGCTGTGAGTTTATTCCCTTGACTAAATGTTTCTTTACAGATGTTTTCCATCCTGCTTTACTCGTCACCTCATGCTGGAACGGTCTATCTCTCTAATCCATTGTCCTATGTATTTACAAGACTCTTCCAGCCTTGTATTAGGGATAAGGATTTTTATGGTTTTACTTACCAATTAACCAAATTTAATTAACTTGCATGACTAATTTGCATTAATCACTTATTTAAAGTCACATATATGTGACCCTGGACTACAAAAGTATCTTGTTTTTTTTTTCACCCTCAGATTCCAGTTATTCAAATGGATGTATCACAGCAAATTTTTGTCCTATTTCCGATGATGTAAAAATCTTAATTCTCGAAACATAGACACTTACGATTGGTTTTGTGATTCAGGGTTGACTCAGGTTTTCCATAACCCTGGGAACCCTGTTTAAAAAAAAAAAAAAAAAAAAAAAAACACCCTATCAATAGGCTTTGCATGTAAATTTCACATACTAACTGAAGAATATTTATGATGTGCTGCAGTTACACAATTCCCCATTGTTATGAGTTTATTCCCCCAACTAAATGTTTCTTTAGACATGTTTTCCATCCTGCTTTACTTGTCATTTAATGCTGGAGCCGTCTCTGTAATCCATTAGATGCCGTCTCTAATAAGCTGTCCCGATGGCGTTCTGTCAGTGTGCCTGCTGTTTCTAATCACATGAAAATGGCCTGTAATTTTTCATACGTGTCATGGGTTGAGACCCAAATGTCAAATAAGCTGATTCATTAGTTGCAATGTAGCAACATGTCTAGCTGACCCGAGTATGCAGCACAGTGCATGTTATAGAAACATGTACCTTCAGCTCTGCATGTTATACAATCACATACTAAATATAGCAGAGACACCTGAATAGATTTCGCTTTATGCTCTGAGTGAGTTACTTATATCAGAGGGAACTGTGAGTCACTGGTTGTTGCTTCTATACAATATACAAGCGCTTTGGTATGACTTCATAAAATTCTGATGAGAGGAGAACCAAGCTTTATCAATCAGCCTTTATTTATTAATTAATGTGTTATACTGTATGTTATTTATTATATCTTTTTGATTTTATAGGAAATGTGTTCCTGAAACACGGCTCGGAGCTACGAATCATTCCCAGAGATCGGGTCGGAGGAGGTCGCCAGCCCAGGATGTGACTATCCAGTGCTTTTCTGTCACAGACGATGAACATGCTTATTTATTGTCTGGCCCTGAGGTGTCAACACTCAAGGGCACTGCTGCCGCTCCAAATCTGTCAGAGGACTTCACAAATCTTAACGAGCTGCAAGTCACAGCCCCCTTCTCAAAGATACACACTCGCAAGACGCTGTTGATTTGTTGTGCTCCCAAATTTCAAACCACTAGGGATTTATCGTTAATATTTCACAATATATTCCAGCTCTCTCTTTTTTTCACACACTTAATATGTTCCTTAAGCATTGTTTTACATGTCTTAATACATAATGTCTACTTAGTCCAATTAAAGGTTTAAAAAAAATATGATTCGCATTTTAAAAGAAAAGGCAAATGAATGGAAAACGTGATATTTTCTTCATATTTTGTGTTTCATTGATGGTTGTTTTAAGCTCTGTTATATACAGTAGCTGTTATTACATGCAGATAATTACAGTGTCGATGTGATGAAACTTCTGCTATTGTGTAGCTAAACAAATCTATACAACAGTAGGATTAAAGAAGCTCTAAATAAGATGATAAAAGATGCATTTCATAATATATTTACTATGTAAAACTCTTCCCGTAGTTTAATGAAATGTTACATAAACCAATTTGAAGTTGCTTTTTGTAACGTTCCTGGTCATTGAAGTTGGCGTGCCTTTTCAATAAGGCTTCAAATCATAGCTTGACTTGAATAGTACATCAGGCTAATGAATGACAGGCTCTAACTTTGCTTTTACACCCTCCACTTACCCTCCTTCCCTTACATTACTGCCAAGCGGAGGAGGAGGAGGAGGGGAAGGGTCAGACTATTCAATGTGATAATGGATCTTTCATTTGTTTTAATAAAAGAGCAGGCATGCTGTGCCCTTTCCATGCCACTCATTACTGGGAAAAGGGGAGAAGTGCATTATAAATACAGCAAGGCCTACATTATTCAAACGCAGACCTGTTACTCTGGATCACATTTGAAAAGGCATCGCTTGCCTCCAGCCTCATTTGGCAGGAAATGTTTGTTCATTGGCCGTGGAAGAAATTGTGCTTTTACAGAAGTGGGAGAGCTTGTAAGTGTGACAGATGTCAAATTTGGAAAGTAAAAAAAAAAGTTACAAATACACTTGTAGTATTCTTGTCATAGACATTAAAGAAAGCATTGAATACCTATCTTTATAGTGCCTGTTTTTGTCTGTTCCGCTTGTAATTATGCTACTTTGTTTTTTTCAGTTTGTTCACTTAATTTAATGTATGTAAACATATAAACCATGTTTCAAAGCTTTCAGTGGATAAGACAGGCTTCAAAAGTCTCCTTTATGGTTCAAAGAGGAAGAAAGACCTGCAGTGATGTAGCAATTTGCATAAATTCAATCCTGTGCCATCTGTAAGAAGCCTTCCTAAGCAAGCAAACGACAGAACTGTTGAATATTTATGTTTGATATTTTGTATAGGGGTCGTGGACATGATTGTGTGATTTGAGGGGGTTAAACGGCAATACCTGGCAACCTTTCTATCAGAGCTTTAAAGAGGTCATGAACTGAGAAATCTAAATCTTTTAAAATGTAAAAGGTCCTTGTACTATGCATTCTGCAACCTGGTCTCATAAAAATATTTACCCCCGCGCACTTTTTGTGCAACATCATTTTTACGTACCTTACTGAACGTTTTACTGCAGCTTCAAAGTGAAATGTCCATTGAGTGGCACTAAAGTGTTTTGTTCTTGTGGGAATGAAGGGTATGCTATTGCTTAATGGATGTTGATTGTTGTAAACACAGATACTGGTATGCATGAAAAATTTCACACTTGTCTGGCAAAGTATTATCATTAAACTAGGGTTCAATACGTGGACCCTGGTACATTTTATTACGTTGCTATAGGTACATATTGCTGCGGTTCAGAATTGAAATACCCATGGACTGTCGCTATTAGTTTTCGTTTGAGGGAAAAAAGAAGTTTGGAATGGCGGTATGCTGTTTCCGAACATTCTGACACCCCCCACTTCTGGAGGCGGGTTGTAGATTAATGTTAACACGTGATCGTCCAGGTGCTGATATGTTGCTGCTCAACTATATGCAGTCGGTACCGAAAGTATTCAGACCCTCTTATATTTTTCACTCTTTGTTTTATTGCAGCCATGTGCTAAAATCATTTAAGTTCATTTTTTCCTCATTAATGTACACACAGCACCCCATATTGACAGAAAACGCAGAGTTGTTGACATTTTTGCTGATTTATTTTAAATAAATAAATAAATATCACATGGTCCTAAGTATTCAGACCCTTTGCTCTGTATTTAGTAGAAGCACCCTTTTGATCGAATACAGCCATGAGTCTTTTTGAGAAAGATGCAACAAGTTTTTCACACCTGGATTTGGGGATCCTCTGCCATTCCTCCAGGTTGGATGGTCAGCCAATTCGAACTGCCAAAACAAACTTTGTTTCTGATTTTGTTTCGAAATGACGTCATTTCAGTTCATTCTTCGATGTAGTTTGAAGTCTACGGGGCCTTTAATGCTCATGCCGGCAATATGCACTGCACCAAATCCAAACCTAAACATGAACAATAGTGTTAACAAATGCAAAGCTGATATAAAACATTTGTTGATGTAACCGTGTCGTTTCAACTTGTTTTACACAAGTTTTGAACTGTTTTGTCAAACTGTAGTTACACAGGATTCAGACCGGTGCTCCTCGCCTCTCAAGTACATCTCTGTACTCCGTGAGCTAACGAACAAACAAACTGGAAACTCATAGATATGAAGCTGGATATGTGTGATGCTAAAATTCTAAAGCATCAGTTTTCAAATATCCCAGAATATGAATATTGTTTTGAAGTCATAACCTAATATTCAAAACACTCAATTTGTGTGAAAAGGAATAAAAGGTGTCAGAATTTTACTGTGTTCATTTCTTTCGGAAACTGTAGTGATACTTATTGGTATGTGTTCTGTTTCGTTTCTCGCTAAAAAGTGTATCAAAGTACGTTAATGTTATGAGAGCAGGTAGACATTCTGATGAGGGGGGTCAAAACAGGATAGAAATAGCCGATTCTAAAATATGATGTTTTTCAATGTAAAAAATCTTCAACATCATAAGTGGACCTCAGAGAACAGTACAAAACCATAAAAAGGCTGTCCATGCCCCTTTTAAGCCTTTTGATGGTACAGATATAAAACAGCTAAGCCTGTGAAACAGCTGGGGTCTTGTGATTGTGCAAACGTTTCATATTTCTATAGAAACTCCTAATCGAACGTTTCTGTGAGGTTCGAGAGAGATTGGACACTCAAACAGAGGCCACCGCTCTGAATTGCTGTTGTCAAATAAGTCATTTTCCCCCCACCTTCTCCTCAGCTGAATTTTGTCCACATGTATGACAAATAAGCTATGGCTGCCTGACAGTTCTGCTTCTCACTCAATGTATCTTTCAGATGAAAAGATATGTGGCATGAATTTAGATTTAGCTTGTGTCTTCAAGCAGGAGATTCGTTTTCTGGAGTTCACAGAAGTAATTAATTAGCTATATTTTTTCGAGCAAAGGATATACTAGCTTTGCGTGTGTACAGCGGCAAATTGGTTTGGCCCTTGAAAGAATGTGGTTTTATGATGTTTATTTTTTCAGACACAAAAATGAATTGTCTGTGTCCTTTGTAATAACAAGGTTCAGGGAATATCAAAGAAATGCTTTTTGTTTTTTGTCGCTGCGTCATAATGTTTTGAATTTACAAGACAATGAGTACACCATAACAATCAAAGCTTAACCAATTTCTTGATCAAAATTCTTGATTCAGTTATTTATTGTTTGGCTGTGTGTTTTATTTCGAATACTCCTTAACTTTTACTGTAGCATGTTCACGTTTTTTAAGGTTATTTGGTACATAATTGATAATTATGTATTTAGAGGCTGTTTTGGTTTGTTTGTATAACTCTGGGTGTGGGGAACGGTCAGGGGAAAATGTTAATCTATATCTTTTTAAAAAGAAATAAATAAATTCTCAGCCCAGTCCACATGTTGTGGCATAATATTAGAGAGGTCATCCTTAGATATGAGATCAGCCCCACACCCTTGCACCTTGCAATTTTTAGTTTGGTATTCTAGAGGTGTCTTGCCCTGCTTTAAATTCTATTAGATGAAATGTCATACCAGCACGAGGCTGCACCTTCTTAGAGCTCAGCTTCAGTTTCAATTTTACACTTGATGTGACAGGAATGACTGAACAGGACATTAGCAGCAGCACACGAAAACATGCAATTCCAGCATGCAAATAAATGTTGATTCAGTGTAATAAGTTGTGAAAATGTGTTTTTGGTTATTTCACAATGTTAGCTATAAAAAGGCATCTTGTCAGGCGTCATGGCATCATAACTTGTAATCCGGATTCATTTGACATGTTTTGCATGACACCCATTTTTCAACAAAACCACCTAATATCCGGCTTCCATGAGCGGTAGGGTACTGCTGTAGTTCCAGTGATGTTTACACAATGCCAGACAAATGGACTACGGAATGAAAAAGCAAGAGGCTATTAACATAACATGGAAACACCTTCAGGAGGTCGGTCATAGATCAGCATGAAAAGCACATGCAGCTCGAGGCTAATGTCACAGTGAGCTTCAGGGCGTGCTTGAAGAAAATGAAAAGCCCCAGACAGTTCAAGTCGTGATAAAGCTCTCGAGTAGTAAAATTACTCTGTAGACATGCACAGACCATAATATTATTTTCTTCTAAGCCAAGGTATCTGGTGATGGCACTGGTTAGATTTCTCAGAACATTCTGACAAGGTTTTTTCAAGTTACGAGCATCTTCCAGTAAGTTATACTTTAGTCACAGCTTTTTATTTTCATTTCATTTTTTCTTATTTTAAAGATTTTTTCAATATTTTTTTATTAAATGAAATTGTATTTAGACGTAAGGTATCATTTTTACAATATAATAATATATAATAATTTGTTTATTTCTTTAGATCATCATGATTTAATTGTAGTAACTGATTAATTAGACACTGCACAATATATTTGATCATTTATGTAAATAGTTTTTTACAGTTTAAATTATGATATGATTTGTTTATATATCTATTTGATTAGATTATCATAGTTTTAATCACGTTGTAATTGATTAATAAAATTTAATAGAGCTTTCAAAAGTATCTAGTTTTTAATATTGTTTAAAAAACATTAAAAACGTTGTTTATACATCAATACGGAATGTTGTTAGTGAAGCATTTTGGATATTGGAACATTTATTTTGTTTTTCATGTAAATAATATTCATAATAATTATTTCATTTTTGTAAATAATTTTTTAATAATAATATTTGTTTATAGTTTAGATAAAAATTTGTTCAAAGGTGTACCTTGTCTTTAATAACCCTAAAAAACTACGTAAATGGAATATATTTTGGTATAAAAAATTCTAGGACATTTTTCTTTTTCTTTTTCTAGCAGTTTACGTAGAACAAAAAAGGCGAATGGCTGTAAGACGTGTGTATCTCACGCCCTAGCGTGATATCTTCCCCTTTTTTCTGTATCCCGTTTTTTACTCAGATTTGTTTAGGAACGTACAGCCGAGTTACCCTTTCAGTCGAATCACTTCGACGTTACATATGGGAACTCGCCAGAGAGACCAATTGCCTTTGAGCATTTTACTAAAGGCCAATGAAACATTGGCGTGCACTGATTGCGCTCAGGTGCACCTCATCACTGCGTGAGTATAATAGAGCACACGCACAGTGCACATGCAGCTTTTCGCTTCAGAGCCGTTGCTGCCTTGGAACTGGAGATCCCCCGGGCTTTTTCGACTGTGAGAAAGGTGAAGGAAGGATCGTTTGGAGGAGTTCCTGCAAAAGCTGTTCTCTCATCTGACAGCGTTTCTGGGAGGCTGCGGACCCTGCGGACTGGTGGCCTTTTTCAAGGCCGGCTGTGCCAGCTATCTGCATATCCAGGTAGCAGAGACCTCTGAGTGTGCCTGCGACCGACCCTTCGTGGCTGGATGACTCGTTTCTGGGGGCCAGAGAAGCGGCACCGTCGCGCTTTCCCCCAGTGCCTTTCTTCCCAGAGGTGCACGAACAGCTGACCAGGTTGTGGCGATCCCCTGCCAACTGGCGAGACTTTTTTAGCTTTTCCAGTTCGTTAACAGAGGAATCTGCACTTAACCTTCTCAACCCTCTGCGGCCCGATGGTGGTGGTGGGGGGCTTTTGAGGTCTATTTTTTTTGCCACACCTAATGGGGGAAGGAGACCCAGAGGAAGCACAGCCGGAACTACTCTGCTCTAGTCTGACTGCGGGTCAGGGAGGACTCAGGTAACACACATTTAAGGGAACACTGAGATATTTAAGCGCGGGTCCCGTGGGAACGGAGCAGCAAGCCAGCACCAGCCGGTCCTCTGCTGGGAGCGTCCGAAGCTCCGAGTGCAGTCAGTGAAGAGGCGCAGCGCGCGTACCGGACACAACAACTCTAAGGCTGGGTCTGCCTCCTCCTGGGGCAGAGCTTGCAGGTTAATCACCTGATATTTAATATCGGCCGACTGAAGAGGCTCGAAGGGAGCTAATTTCAGAAGAGGCTCGAAGGGAGCTAATTTCAGAAACAGACGGTTGTGTGGTCTCGGGGGATTAACCCGACGCGCACCCCTAAGGAATGAAACGATGAGCTGATGCTTCCCGAGGGACGCGCCCTCCACTGCGTCATGATATGCAGCTATGGCAGTGACATACACTTCAAGAGCCTGCACTCCAACTTCTCTTGCAGGAAGGAAACAACTGCGATTGTGCATCTATTTGGGTCCTCTCTGCGAAAGGAATGCCGGTCGACGGACAGACCCCATCTCTGAGTGTAAGCCTGCCTCGTAGTCCGGGAGGGCCAGTAAGGTGCTAGTAGCAGGACTTGTTCCTCGTCCTCCCTGATCTTGCACAGTGTCTGTGCTAGGAGGCTCACAGGGGGAAAGGCGTACTTGAGCCCCGGAGGCCAGCTGCATGCCAGCGCATCCCTGCCGAGCGCCCAAGGGGACTCGTGTTCAGCAACAATTCAGCATGGCCCGCGCGCTCGCTGGTGAGGCGGGCGCTCATTTCGATCGAGTCCAGCTCCATACCGAGATAAGTGATCCTCTGCATTGGGGAGAGTTTGCTCTTCTCTCGGTTGACCTGAATGTCCCTGTGCATGCACAACAAATCCTTCGAGTGAGCTATTATTAGCCAGTCGTCGATATAGTTGAGGATGCGGTGCCCCTCTGACACAGCGGGGAGAGGGCACCCTCCGCGACTTTCGTGAAGACGTGGGGCGAGAGGGACAGGCCAAAGGGTAAGACTCTGTACTGATATGCTCGACCTTCGAACCCAAACCGCAGAAGGGGTCTGTGTCGAGGAAGAATCGAGACATGAAAGTACGCGTCCTTCAGGTCGATGGCTGCAAACCAATCCCGGCTCCGAATGCATGTCAGTATGCACTTCGGAGTGAGCATTTTGAATGGCATCTTGAGAAGAGACCGATTCAGAGCTCTCATATCCAGGATCGGTCTCAACCCACCATTCTTTTTTGGCACAATGAAGTAAGGGCTGTAGTGCTGTAAAACCCCGACGTCATCTCGGCTGGAGGGACAGGCTTGATTGCTTCCTTCGCCAGTAGGACAGCAATCTTTGCGCGCGGTACGGCAGCTTGGCTCTCTGAGTGGACCGAGGTAGAGTAAATGGCGCGATACCAGGGCGGGCGCCTGGCGAACGTCGCTACTCGACCTCGCTGTGCAGACAGCCTGGCATTGTGTGCTTCGGCTGGAGACGGAGCAGGTGGTTCTCTGGGTGCCACGGGGGGACGCCCGAGGCCCCCACCGAGGCAGGCTGTGAGACATCGTCTCCGTCTGCTTCTGAAATGCCGCAAACTCCTGGGCTAAGTCCCCGACAGTGTCGCTGAATAGGCCGGCCTGGGAGATGGGGGCGTCAAGAAAGCGAGCCTTCTCGGCATCCGGCACCTGCGCCAGGTTCAGCCAGGCCCTGCCAGGAAGCGGCATTGGGACAAACGGATTCTAGGGTAAGTGGATATCCGAGGCTTAGCCCAGAGACATCCATACCTGTCAGAATACACTTTAAATAAAATATATTTAAAAGTCACGTTGGCTAATAAAATAATAATAATGAGAAGTAATATTTATTTGCAACTGTTGGAGCGCTGAATGCAGCACAGCGTTGTCAAGGTAATGTTTGGTTAGTCGCAAGTCGCACCCTTCACCAAACTGCCCTTAAAAGAACGCACTTTTGTTTACTTGCTTTATTTGTTTAGATGATTATAGATGTAATCATATAATAGGCTATTTAATCAACAAACCTTAACTGATTTATTTAGAGAAAATTGGTTTCATCAATCAGTGTTAACTGTTAGCAAAACATTCTTACACTATATTTTGTTAGTTTTGGTACCCTCATCAGAACAAAACATCCAGACAATGTTTCATAAATGCAATTTATGATAATTCAATCAACAAACACGATTAAGCTGGAATCTGATACAAATCCTTCTCAAATAATGAGACAGTGGTAAGCTAAAATCCTTAGAACTCATCTAATCCAGTGTAAGTTTCGAATACACAATTGTTTACCAAACGTTACAAGCATTTCAACCTAATCATCCCTTCATAAAAGTGTTATTCGATATCTCACATTTGAAGAGCCAGATTTGTGCAAGCATACAAACAGCAGGCAAACGCTTACAAAAGCAGCACTATGTCACTCCACAGCATCGATTAGACCCTCCATCTACAGCATGTGGCCTATAATTAACCTCCATCCCCTTCTCGCTCTCTCTCTCCTTCTCACACCACTCCTTCTTTCTCGCTTTCTTCCCATTACTTTGGACAGCAAAAGTATGATGTGGCGGCACCAATTATAACAGCCTATTTTCTTTAGAGGCGGCACAGAGGTTAAAAGTTGGCTGTAGAAAGCAGCAGCAGAGCCCTCCAGAGACAGCTCAGTTTGCCCACTGCCTTTGTCAGCCTCATTAATGACCATCTCCCTCCACCGCCGCTGATGTATTACTGTCCGTAAAAGCATTTTGGAAACCACAGATCAAACTGCAATCCAACTGAAGTACTTTGTCTATGTACAGAAAGATTTGATTATGGTCCATGGAGTGATTTGCGAGCGTGTTTGCTCGGTTTGATCCTCTCGGTGCTGCAAGCCAGGAATTCATTTGAGTGTTTAGCTGTTGTTAATATTGTGCGTGATCTTTGATTTGAAAGTCAAAAGGGCTCATAATAAATCTGATAGAGGCTTGTTGCAGGCAGTTTTTAGAATGACTTTGTTTGGAGTGTAAAGATTAAACAGCACTTTTTTCCATGTCACATTAACTTTTTAATAAGAACTTAAAGGCACTGATTTTGTGTATGGCTATGAATTGTGGGATTGCAATGACTAGAGTCTGTTTAAGCACATTATAGCCTGCAAAAATTTTACATTTATTTTCTAAAAGTAATTAAAATATTTTTTATATTTTTAATAATTGTTTGATTTTCATTCACTTTCAAATCATGTATTGTGAATATTAGGGGGGAAAAATTGCAATGAACTCTTGTTTATAAAAGATGCGCAATAATACTTTTCTTTGATTTTATGATATTTTATTTAGAATATTTACCTTGATTTTTCTTTATGTGATCGTTCTGACAATAACGGAGTTTCGGGAGGAGCGTGACTGAATTAATCACAGCTGCTTCGCATCTCCTAATCAAGTTCACCCAATCATTCCCTTACCTACCC
>JAUMHG010000050.1:8338481-8358053 GCA_032359395.1 Enteromius anoplus
GAGCCTGCCGCTCTCCCGGCTCGCTCCCTGGACAGCTCGCCAAATTTGCTTATTCATTTCTCTCTTTAAACCCTTTTCACATTAATGAGAAAGCGCGAACTAGTGAAACATCATTCCACAGAAAAATGGAAATGATTAGTCATCATTTCTGAAAAATCCATGTTAATCATGTTCTTGTTATCAAAATATTGCTGTGCTATATATATATATATCCTACAGTAAAATGCATTCTTGTGTTGTGTTAATGCCAGAACAACTGCAAATAAAATATAAATAAATCAAAATTCAGTATAAATATTGAAATGATTATCACAGTATTCATTTTCATAGTTACCAAAAATATAACAAAAAACCCCTGATGGAGGTTATCGCTGCCAAGGTAAAAAAATTATTAAATCTTAATAAATTTATTGAATAAAGTAGGGGAAATTAAACATTTGTGGATGTTGTTTTTTTTTATGCAGGGTCTGTTTAGGCTATATTTGTTTGACTTGGAAGTTAAGATCAAATTCTATGCATAATTTTAGGTCAATGGCAAACATTTTCCTCCTTATGTTACATGCTAGTGTTTGAGACAACCCAAGAAATATAATGAACTCTAATGCCACTATAATTGTCTTTCCTTCTCAATCATGACTTTAGATTTGTAGCTCTGACCTTCTCACCCGGCGTTAATTAAAAAAAAAAGCTTTACCCAATCTTTGCTGGAGGCTGGATTCTCTCCCGATCACCATGTTTAGATTCAATGTGAAGCTCTGAGGGACCTTTCTTCACTCAGATAGTTATATTAGAAACTATTACCCCTCTGATGTGGCACTGCCCTTTCTGGTTGAGCAGATCTTCGCCTGTGGCCTCTCCTGATACCAGTGCATCTATCCATCCACCCTCCACTGGGCCTGCATCAGATCTCATTTTAGATTACCTGCTTCTAATGGAAATCCAAGTAACCTTTCACAGACAGGGTCTGAACATACTCAAAAGACAAACATTAGTCCTTTAACCTCCTTGATTCTTCTCCCCTCTTGTTAAAGCTCTTTCTTTTAAATTCAACCTAGCAACTGTAATATCCCCTAAAGAAATCTGCTGTTGTTTGGATCAATACTGTAATACCGCCAAACATGGCTCTTCTTTAGATCATTAGTGAAGGCTGGACAATAATACAACAGTGCTCTCTTGTGGATCATCCACCTTATTGCACAAGGATTTGGAAATTTGCCATGAAGCGGTAATGATGCCTAATTATAACTGGCTACCATAGAGCTGATGAGGTCTGTACTTCTCAACCCCCACAATCAGAACCCTTTATGTAACACTCAATTAATCTCTCAAACAAGCCAGTATATGAGAGTTTTCTCTCTCCTATGGGTTGCTTTTGAAAATGAGCCTGTAATAGCAGCAGGTGACACACCGCTGGCTGCCAACACTCTATTACACTTAACTGACTCATATGTGCCTTTCGACTGTGTATTAAATGTGAAACTTGCTTTTTAACGCTGACCCAAAAGTGCTTGGTTTAGTGGTTGGTCCTTGAACGTTGACAGCGGTCGTTGCAGTAATGATATCAGTCAGTAAACTAAACATGCGCTCGTGCACGTTTAGTACAATGTCGTGAGTAAGGTGCAAATGAGGCACTAATGAGGGTTGTTCTGGAATGTCTGAGAAAAATATATAAATATTTGCCACGTAGTGTGACATTTACAGAAAGAGTAACAATTTATTAATTATACTAATTACGAACCCCGCCCCCCAGCCCCCTAAACACACACACACACACACACACACACATATAAACACACACACTCTCTCTCCTGACAGAAGCACTAATACAGATAATTAACCTAAAATGTCAGTGCTGTGCATATATTTCTTCCTAAAAATGCAAACCAGGTGTTCTATTTCATGTGTTGTGATCTATTATCTGATTTTAATTTCAGCAAAAAAGTATAAAATTATGTTTCAGTTTAAGCATCCTGTTTTTACTATTTTCCATTAAACTATTAACTACTATTAACTACTATTTTCCTCCCACCACCCCTTTTTCAGAAGTGGTCTTCCATAAAAAGCATGTATGATATGCTAATTATGACCTAGAATGGAATAGAATAGAATGCTTTAATGTCACTGTACACATACACAATGTACATCATATATCATATACGATGAGATAAAGAATTAAGAATGTCATGAATGCCACTTTTTATCTTGTAATTTCAACGTATGTCTTAATTATGATATTTAATGTTATAGCTATGATGTGTTATCTCATAATTATGACTTTTATGTAAAAAAAAAAATATATGATTTACCAAAGCATTTAGTTATTTTTCTTATGTGGCAGAAGTGGTTTTCCATAAAAAAGTATGTTTGATGCTAAATATTATATTTATAGCCTAACCTAGCATCCAGTGTGACTTTTATCTTCAAAGTTTGACTTATGTAAGAAGCTAGACATTTTATCTCATGATTAAGACTTGTAAATATACACTTTTTTATCCATAATAATGACTTTTAATCTCACACTTTCCATTTTATGTCAAAATAAGGATTTTTATATTATTAATTATGATTCACCAATACATGCTATTTCATAAAAATGCACATTTAGGCCTGTGTATATCATTTTAATGATGTAATATTGTTTATTTATTTATTTTAAACACATTTCTCGACTGACTTGAGCCCAGTGCCATCAGCAGGGCAGTTGTTTCAAAAATCTTCATTTAGCTCCAAACAAAGTTTTAATTTGAAGCTAAAACTTTAAAGGTGAGTAAACATCTCCTCTACCATCCTCATGTCTTTAGCTGAAAAACATATCATGATAAATGTACATTTAGACATTGAGTACTGGCTTGAGAATATTTCCTTTCCTTTCAAACATCTGTGACAAAAATGGCAACAGTACTCTAGAGGAACAGTGACCTTTCAGAAAATCCATTGTAATGTTCTCTCACACAAATCCTTTAGATTGTGTTATGCTTGTTTGTAAGGTGGAAAGATACACCTTTAACTTCAACAGGATATTTTTAACAGTGGTGCAGCTTCTTCCAGATCCATTGGGGGGACAAAACCTAGAAAATATTTTGTTATTATAGGCCTAGTACCAAGAGAATGCTCCTCTTACCTGTGTTCATCTGCAATGCAAGAGATAAAGAGAAATGATTAAACTCCACAAATCTGTAAAGAACATGTTATCCAGGATCATTTGTAATTGAGAGAATGTGAACACTTGCACAAGAACATCACATGGTTAATGCCACACAATTACTTTGAAAGAAATAGGAAAGAAAAAGCAGATTTTGAAATCCTTCTTATTCAAAAATCTATTGTCTGGTTTAAAATAGGTTTGATTCATGACTCATTCAGTCAGAGTGTGTCTGACAAGTGGGCAAATGTACTATTTTCTCAGTCTGCAGTTATGCCGGGTGACAGACGCTCACCACAGGACAGAAGGAACCTGAGAACCAGCGTTTTAAAGCTGTCAACTGAAATATGAATGGGCTGCATTTTTTCACATGTATTTGTATAATGTCATGTCTGAATAAAATTAAATGCAAAAAAAATTTAAAGAAATCTCTTAATGTGTGTCTTATGTCTTTAAAACATAAATACGCTTATCATTTAATCCTTAGTTCAAACACTGGCACAATGGCACACAAGTGAGTGCCCCACTTTTTGCAGTATTGCAGACTTTGCAAGGTACTTCTGGTCCCTTTAGACAAAGTTTTGTTATGTTCTTGATCACAAAGATTAGAGGCTTGATTGATTCTGTCTACCTACACCAATAAAGTGGCCGTATTTTCCCAGGGCTACATTGAGACAAAAAAATTTAATTGAAAAACTGAGATGGGGAGAGAAAATACCAAGACTCTAACTCGGTCGAGCCATCAGGAGTTTTTATGGTGGCTGAACAGATGATTGATTACAGGTTTGAAGGTTTGTGGGAAATAGTCTTTCTCAGTGAGCACACGTGAAAACACTGATTATATGTTTCATATTGTAATTATAAAACATGTGTCCCAACAAACTTCTGAAGACTCTCGCCTTTCTTCTCCCTCCAGCATTTTTCTTTAACCAAGAACAAAACGTTGTCCAAAGTTTCGAACTCAAACTGTAGGGACATTTTTGTTTGTTTGTTTTTGTATTTAAACTTTTGTCTTCTTTTTTTAGAGACTACACACAATATTTTTTTACTCTCCATCTTTTGGAATAATAAAAAAATACTTATAGTAATCATTTAATAGTATTAAATAGTTAATACAGTAAAAATAGACCTGATTATAATGTAAAATGATTTCAAACAAGCACACTTAGTACAAAAAGTTAAAAACGGGACAGTATCTCAAATTACTGGTTTGTTTTTTTATTGAATATTATATATATACACATATTTTTATTACAGTACAGTTTTCATCTTCATATAATACTTTTAGATGTCAGGAATAGACAAATAAAAAGTTGTAGCTACACTATAATGGGTTACATCCTTTTTAACTAAAATATATTCAACCGCAAAAGTCAAGAACAGTCTTTAATATTTTAATATGAGATGATGTTCATTGCATATTTTAAATATTCAATGCTTCAATTTAGTCATACATTTCTTTTTTATTTCATAGCTAATGTTGCCCCGACCTCATGGCTAAGAGAAGATCAAGTCTTTTATGGCTCCCAGTGACATTGTGAGTATATGTAATGCTTAAATGGTTTTTGTATCCGGGGGGTAACAGATGGGAGGGAGGGAGGGAGGGAGGAACAGTGAGTGAGTGAATAAAACTTCTGTCTTCACCTTTAGCTAACTTTAGGGTAAATGTTATTCACATTGCTCACTTTTGTTTATGTCCACAGCAACTTACATTGCATTCAAGGGTCACATGCAGTATTATCACTTCTTGCATTCCCTAGGAATCGAACACATCACCTTGGTATTGCTAGTGCTAAGCTTTGCCATTTGAAAGCAGTTATTTTGATGTTTCAAAATAGCAATACATCAATAGGAATAGATATAGTTCAAATGCATAAACAGCAAAAAAAAATATACATATACATATATAGGCTATATATATATATATATATATATATATATATATACACACAGCATAAATGAATAAATACTGTATATAAGGGGAAAATAGACTTTTACATCTTTTTTTTTTTTGTTTGTTTGTTTAATAAAATGAAAAGAAACCCTTAATGAGAACATACAAAAAAAATTCTATGACTGTTTCTAATGTAAGTTAAATGTGTTACAATTGTACCCAGACGCGCCTATCAGATGTAGGCTACAATGCAACTACAGAGACAGTCAAATCCTCTGAGAACATCACCTGCGAACGTGGGAATGTAAGTCTCCGTCCAATAGAACGAGGCTGTGGGTGTGTCCTCCTGCTGCCATCCATGCACAAGTTAAAACTGAGCTCGCGCTGAGACAGTGGGAATGCCGCGCGAGCATCCTGGCGCGTGTGTGGGATTTCTCAACTTTTTGTCTTTGTCTCCTCTTCCCTCCTGGATGTAAAGCATAAGAGCGGAAAAGCTCCATTTGGATATTTCATGTGCCCAAGAACCTCCTGTGGCTGTGCACACTGCGCGTTCAGCATGGAACTTCATAGATTTCTCATTCTCTTGCTTTCATTGACAGGTTGTTCAGCGCGAGGAGTTGAAACGCACGGGTTGTCGTACGCCTACACGCCGGAACTCTCCGAGGACGCGATACTGGTGGCGAACAACGGCATTCACGTGCCTTTCGGGAGATCTGTTTACATCGATCCGATCAACGACTTGGTCATTGAAGTTCAGCCAGGAGACAGGTGCAGTATTACCGTTCTGGATAATGATCCGCTGTCTCAGAGACCGGGGCATGTGTCTCCTAAAAAGTTCCCGTGTGAATTTGGTCCTAACGAAGTGAGATACTCTCACTTCGGCTCTAGGAGCCCTGCGGGTGACAGGGTGAAGCTGCAACTCAGGTATGACACTCAGACCGAAACTATCATCATCCCCTTTATGCTAGAGGTAGAGGTTGTTTTCACACAATTGGAGATTGTTACTAAGAACATGCCTCTTATTGTTAATAAACTGCGTGGGACTAGTAATCCAATCGGCAGAAAGGTTTTAGACTTCACCTACGATAAAACCTCAGAAAAATGTGAAGTAACATCACTGGCAGCCAGCAGTGCGCTTCCTAGATATGGTAAAGTTGTTGATGAGAGCAAACTGGAGAAAATGATGGATTGTGACCTGTTTCTCAAATCAGATATCCGCTATGAGCACACGTCTACCCACAAGTCCCCTAATAAGGATTACATCCCAATGGTTGTGGAGCTACGGAGCAAAGAAAACAATTTACTGAAACAAGAGTTTTTCCATGTGATGATTCGGATAAAAGAGGGTGAAGAAAACACTCCCCCCAGACCGAGTTTTGTGTCTATGATGATGATGGAAGTTGATCAGTTTGTTATGACGGCTTTAACTCCTGATATGCTGGCTGCAGAGGATTCAGAATCCAATCCTTATGATCTCATTTTCAACATCACCTCTCCTCTGTCCTTTGAGGAAGGCTATATTGTGAGTACAGACGATAGGAATTTACCGATCACGTCCTTTTATCAAAGGGATCTCAAAGATTTGAAAATAGCATACAAACCTCCCTCTTTGGACTCTGATACAGAGAGGATCTTTCAAATAGAGTTTGAGGTCATAGACACAGATGGTGGCATTTCAGATCCTTTTGCTTTCATGATTGTTGTGAAGCCCATGAATACATTAGCGCCAGTAGTCATTAAGAATACCGGCCAGCTTTTATATGAAGGCCAGTCTAGGTCTTTGTTTACTCAGAACAATTTAGAAATAAGTGATGAAGACAACCTGGACAGTGTGAGGATGACGGTGGTTGATGGTCTGCGCCACGGTCAGTTAACTGTCCTGGGCACCAACAGGAAGTATTTTACGCCGGCTGATCTGGAGGTCGGCATTGTGGTTTACCAGCATGATGGCAGTGACACATACAGTGATAATATAATATTCAGAATGTCAGATGGCAAGAATGAAGTAGAATTTTTGTTCCCCATCACCATTGTACCCACAGATGATGAGCCACCCATTATAAATGCAAACACTGGGCTGATTTTATTTAAAAATAAGATGGTGCCCATCTCAGAGCTTATGCTCAGTGCAGCAGACATCGACTCAGAAGATTCCACAATTAAATTTACGATCGAGCCTCCATTATCTGCTATTGGCGAGGTCGTGATGAGACAATCTGAAGCACCCGAGGACCCATCCTCCTGGAAGTTTAATGCAGAAGATGGCGTGTATGAGAAAGTAGTGACACAGTGGCTCCAGAAAGATATTACAGATGAAAAGCTCTTCTATAGGCACATTGGTCCTCACATCACAGAGACGGTTACTGATCAGTTTGTTTTTAGAGTACAAGATGACGCCGATCCTCCCAACCAATCTGGTGAGAATTCATTCGTTATTAAAATTTTGCCTATTGATGATATTCCACCCGTGCTGTTCCCAGGCACTTCTTTGCAGATGACAGTACATGAGTACCAGCTGACTCATTTTAGCAAGAATGTTCTTTGTTACACTGACTTGGACTCTGAAGACCGTGACCTTAAATACACAATAGCTCAAGCGCCAACTGACACAGATGAGAATAATCCCATTAAATTCGGGACTATTGTTTTGACTGACAGTCCCGATACTGACGTAACAGAATTCACCCAAGCGCAAATTAACCATCATAAGATTTCCTACAGCCCACCAAACCTTGAGCTTGGCATCACACCTCATGTGGTGCAGTTCCATTTCACAGTAGAGGACACTGCTGGAAACAATGCTAATGGAGTTTTTACAATTTTTCTGCAGCCTGTGAACAACAAACCCCCACAGATAACAAACACTGGATTCACCGTCCTTGAGAGAGGGGTTCACGTCATCACGAGTGCTGAACTCGACGCGAATGACCTTGACACTGAAAGTAAGCATATTTCCTTCACGCTAAGTCAGATTCCGCAGCATGGACATGTTCAACATATGTTTACTGACTTTAAAAAAGCAAGTAGTTTCAATTTGATGGATATCTCGGATGGTAAAGTGTCATATATCCACAATGGAGATGAAACGACAAGTGACTCTTTTAAATTAGATGTTAGTGATGGTGTTCATGTTGTAACGATCACTGTAAAGGTAGTGGTAAAGCTTATTGATGATGAAACACCAACTCTCAGCCTCACAGAGGGCACCTTTGGCTCTCGCTTGGACGTGCTGGAAAATGGGGCCACAGAAATTACCACCAGTGTTATCCAGGGAAAAGATGAAGACACTGATGACCTGAGGTTGACGTTTATAGTGGAAGAAGCCCCTAAGTTTGGAGAAATTCTGGTGAGTGGAGTGTCCTCAAGCAGATTCACCCAAGCCGATATCATCAGTGGTCTTGTTGTGTATGCTCACACCAGCGGTGAAATTGGTCTCTCTTCGATAGAAGACTTTTTCAACCTGACCCTCTCTGACATGTCTGATGAGTGGACTGTAGGGGGTAACCGAGTAAACGGAGTCCGTGTTCATGTCACCGTTCTGCCTGTAGATAACCAGACTCCAGTGGTCACGGTTGGCCCTACTTTCACCGTCTTTGAGGGGGATAAAAACACAATTGGTAGGCATCATATTAGGGTTGAAGATGGAGACACACCAGTTGAGGACATCCTGTGCACCATCATTGTTCAGCCCACATCAGGATACTTGGAGAACATCTCTCCAGCACCCGGCTCTGAAAAGTCAAGGTCGGGAATAGCAGTAAGTGCTTTTACCATCAGAGATGTGAATGAAGGTGATATACATTATGTCCAAAGCATACATAAAGAAGTTGAGCCAGTGGAGGATAGGTTCACGTTCAGATGTTCAGATGGTGTAAATTTCTCAGAGAGACAGTTCTTCCCAATTATAATTATTCCCACCAATGATGAAAAACCAGAGATCTTCATGCGAGAGTTTGTTGTGATGGAGGGCATGAATGTTATCATTGACACGCCGCTCTTGAATGGAGTCGATGCTGATGTTCCTGCAGAAGAGCTGACATTTATTATCACCAAACCCCCGAATCATGGCTTCATCCTCAATCAGCTTGAAAGTGGCTCAGTCCCAATCACAAATTTCACTATGGAACAAATCAAGGAAGCCTCAAGCATAATTTATGAACATGATGATTCTGAAACTACAGAGGACAAGTTTGATGTTGTTCTTACTGATGGGAAACATTCAGCTGAGGCCACCATCATGATCATGATTATCCCTGTGGATGATGAAACACCAAGGCTTGCCATTAACGATGGGCTTGAAATCGAGATTGGTGAGACAAAAGAAATAAACAGTAAAGTACTAAAAGCTACCGATCTGGACTCAGACGATGAGTCTCTTACTTTCATCATTCGCTACGGTCCCGGTCAGGGCTTCCTTTACAGAAAATCAGCAGGATATGTGGGAAAAAGATCTGCTGGGTCTCTAGAGAACATAACAGTTGGCATGAACTTCACGCAAAACGAAGTGAACAAGGGCCTCATTTTGTATTCTCACAATGGACAGGAAGGCATTCGAGACCTTGTGAAGTTTGACGTAACAGATGGCATCAATCCTCTAATTGACAGATACTTCTATATTACTGTGGACAGCATTGACATGGTGTTTCCTGATGTCATCAGCAAAGGGGTGTCTCTTAAAGAAGGTGGCAAAGTGACACTCACAACCAACCTCCTCAGCACTAGCGATCTCAACAGCCCGGATGAGAACTTAGTCTTCAGCATCACAAGAGCTCCAGTGAGAGGTCATTTGGAAAGCACAGATTCACCAGGCATGCCTATTGTGTCCTTTACCCAATTACAGCTTGCCGGGAGCAAGATCTACTACATTCATACTGCCGATGATGAGGTCAAGATGGACAGCTTTGAGTTTGAGGTGACCGATGGCTACAACCCTGTATTCCGCACATTCCGTGTTTCAATTGTTGATGTTGACAATAAAAAGCCAGTACTGACCATTCATGACCTTCAGGTGACTGAGGGACAGAATAAACTCATCACGCCCTTTGAGTTGACCGTTGAGGACCAAGACACAGCTGAGCACCTTCTCAAGTTTATAGTGACAGAGCTACCCATTCACGGCAAACTGCTCTTTAATAACAGTCGACCGGTGACTTCGTTCACGAAGCAGGACCTGAATGAGAATATGATCAGCTACAAGCATGATGGCACAGAGTCAGACAAGGACAGCTTTTCGTTTACAGTCACTGATGGCACTCATTCAGATTTTTTTGTGTTTCCTGATACCGTTTTTGAGACCCAAAGGCCTCAGACCATGAAGATTACCATTGTGTCAGTGGACAACGGTGTGCCACAGATTGTGGTTAACAAAGGTGCATCGACTTTAAAGGTCTTGTCTGCAGGTCACTTAGGTTATCAGATCACAAGCAAAGTCCTGAAGGCGGTGGACAGAGACAGCAGCCCCGAGGCTTTGGTTTTTCACATCACCACACAGCCAGAGCATGGCTACCTTATCAGCCTGGACAGAGGGAATGACTCAATCAACTTCTTCACTCAAGGTAATGTATCATCAGAAATGTTCTTAGCACCTATATTTGGTTTCTGTGAAATCTTAATACTTTTTACATTTGTTGTGCTAGAACTGTGCAGTGTAGTGCTCTGTAAAATTTTAAGAATGGTCTCCTACAGAAATATTATGTGTCATGTTCAGGACAGGTTCTTTGGTCTTATTAATGCTTGAAATAATGTAGGTTCCATCACAAAACCGGCCCTTTGCCCCTTGCCAAGAGTGCAAGCTGTAAGATGTGTCTGTCTTCTAGCCTTCGGCTTAAATACTTGATGAGACAACTAGAGCGTTCTCACATCTCCTTTCAATTATTAAGCTCTCATACTTTTGCCTTCTAACGTCCCTGTAGTAAGAAAGTAGTTACTGGTTACAGACAAGCCACATTTTAAAAAGAGTTAAGTGGTGAAGGGTGTAATTTTACTGCTGCTAGCCATAACAAACAGACTTTGGAGGGTTTTGGAGCATCTTGACTGGGTTGTATCAGCAGCATGAGTTTTATACTAATGCCCCATTACTCAAATAAACCGGTAGCCCCATCTATCACACACAACTTTAACTTAAAATACTCAGTGTCATGATTCTTTGCTTTTTAATTTGTTTGTGAGTTTACATACTCCTTTCAATATCTTAAAGTACAATTGTTTTTGTTTAAAGAGAAATTATACATTGTGCATAACAAATTTTGCATAGCTAAACTAGCATATATAAATGAAATATCTTAAATATAAAGATCTTGATGAGTTTTCAGATCTATGTTTAGAAAAGTAATGATAAATCTGATGATAAAAATGATATTTGATCCTTCAAAATGATACAATTTCATCCTTCAATAGAACTTTTTATAATAATCTTTGTCTAAACAATCAAGAAACATAAATTATTGTTTTATATGGAATTAAACAAAGATATAAATGTTTAATATAATCTAACATAAATAGGTCCATTGTATATCATTTTTGATCAACTAAACTCTGTTTTTTGACCAACCATGTGGATAATTTACATATTAGAAATACAGTTTAAAAAAAAAATTTACTTGGCTTCTCGATTTAAAAAATATCTTTTTGCACCTTCCCACCCATCAGCCACAATAAGAATTTTGTTCAGAAACAAGGTATTGATGAGCACAGGTTCTTGGCTTCATTAATGCACTCCTTCAAACATGAGAGCCATAGTGAGATGATGTGAAATCCATGTCAGGCTAACTTAGTCTGAAATGTATCTCAGACATTGGAAGAGGCAGATGTGTGAGAGGGAGAGAGAGGGAGAGACCTGGCAAACCTGACTTGACCTCATCAGTATGAGCAGTGAAGCAGAAGGGACAATCACTTCTCTTTATTTACTTTGCCCTTTCCCCATATTCTGCTACCGCTTGCTCTTTGGCATTTGCTAAATATTTTACGATGAGAGTGCGTGCTGGCGATGAAAGAAGACATTTTATTTTCAATATGAAAAGCGGTTTCATCCATGCATATAGAATCACAGGTTTACATTTTTATGAGGCTTCTTCCTCTGATATCAATAATTTAAAGAAGTGGGTCAGAGCAAGGGAAAGAGAGAGCCAGGTTGATCATGCACCGTACACCGTAACCTAACCACAGTGCAGACGTTGTTAAGGGGTCTAATTTGAGAGATGGGACAGAGCAGATGTAGGGAGGACTGGGTCTGTGTTTAAAATTCTTGTTCTCACCTGTCATTATTTAACAGCTTGTCATCTGTTTTGCTGATTGTTTTGTGACTCACTACCTGCTGCTTTTGAGAAAATCTCACCTGGATTTATTAAAACCCAAAAACCCATTTTATCTACATGTTTTTTGTTTTTTTTTGGAAGACCAAACATGCTGTAGATCGGCTTATAGAACAATTTTATCTTGAGGGTTTCACTCTAGGGTTTGTAGATCATAAAAACAGATTGTTTCACAGATTGTTTTGAGAGATATTTTCTCCTAAATGAATAATGAATTGCATTGTGCAGTTTAATGTTTCAAATGTTTGTGTTTGTCCTCAGCTGACATAGATGATCTTAAGATCTGCTATATCCTGAAGGACGAAAACAATGCCACCACTGACGTCTTTAGTTTCATCGTGGAGGACAATGGTAAGTAAAATTGGATTAATTTAACATGAAAATGAAATGTGCCAATTTTTCTGGCTTTTAATGGTATGATTATGCAATTAGAATTATTCATTAACACATTTAGCCATATAACATCAGCAATAATACAGCACAAATCATTTGAATTCATGAATTATATAAAGTCCTCTGATTTTAAGGTATCATTGCATATCAAATAGCCTTGAATGTTTAATTGTAAACCTTTAGACCAGAGAGGGATATATTTAGATATGTAGCATTTATTAATTAGGCCTTTTCTTTCCATGATAGGTGAACTGTCAGCGTGTGCAGCTTATTACATGCTGTGCTACCTTTGACTGCAAAAAAATAATTAAAATGAGTTTTTAGTACATCAAAGAAAACCTAAAAGTGAGTTAGTGTAGGTTACAATGACCCTAAGAACATATTTCAACAGGGCAGGATTAAATCTGGTGAAGCTTAGATAATCATGTATAAATTAGGTTGAACGTGATGATCCGGTCACTGTTGCTGGAAAAGCTTGCGACTGAAGACCTTGCTATGATTAGTGATGGTTTGTGTTTTATTTGGAAAGCCATTTGGATGTGGGAAAGTCACGCTACACAAAGCACACTGTAGGGTGTGCTTCAGAAATGGACATTGTGGATTGAAGGGTCTGCGTACATGCAACACAAAGGTCTGTTTGGTATATAAAGCTAGAGGCAAGATGACACATAATTAGAGCCCATAGCCATGAGTATAAGACACAACCCTTGTCAGGCTTACAATTACTTTGAGTATTAGAGGGTCTCTGGCATTGGAAAGAGTTGGGAAAGTACAAGCTCTATAGGAAAACAGCTGGTTTAACTGCTGTATTGGGGCTTTGTGTCTCTCCTGTGCTTAAAATCACCAGCTATTTCATGAAACAAGTTAACAATTACAGTCTACTTAGGACCTTCAAGTCAAGAGGCATGAGTCAAGATTGTGCAGTGGCTCAATTTCTTCTTTTTTTTTTTTAAATAAACATGTCAAAACTGTGTCTGACATATAGGGTTGTCACGCAAATTATTTATACTTATTTAAAAAAAAAAATAAATCACAAAATTAACACATACAGTTGGCAGGACCACTTTTTAGAATTAGTCTTTGGTTTGTGTTTCTATTGATTCCCTTTACTTTTATACTCATCCTCCCGTCCCGCTTTGGGGGCATTTGTCCCTCTGTCAGTCATCTTTTAATTCAGGCAGGAAAGAGTGAGAAGTAGGAACTCGTTGGTATGCAGCTGTGTTGGTGTCTGACCCCTGAGCCCAGTGGGTCAGTACGGGTTTTGTTTCTTTGCATTCCTGTGGATAGTTTCACTCCATTGGTTATGGAGGCATTTATTTTATTGGAAAGACCTCAAGCAGTAAGGGACTATCTGTATCTTTCTCATCTCATTTTATAGATGTAGTGTGCAAACACAAAAGGTCTCAGCTGAGCTGTTTTTATCATGAGGTGCCTCAAGGCTTTCTCCTAGGACTCTTTTTTTTTTTTTTTTCCCACATTTGTGCAATAATGTACAGCTTCAGCATGAAATTCAGTGACTACAACCACTTTGCCACATTATGCCTGAGGAAACGGAGCTAATTAGACTATCGTAATTTGTGCTTGTCCAAAAAGCCTGACAACCACAGCTAACATCATAAACTCCATTTTACAGCCAATTTGTGTTAAACAGCTGCATTTATCTAATGCACTCTGTTAGACTGCGACTTCCATATTTAGTACAAGTAGTATTCCAGAGGGGTTTAATTAATTGTTTTGTTTTCTAAAATGTTCTTTCTTTGCCTTCCCTATACTGATGATGTGGCTGTTTTTAAATGAAAAGAGCCACTATCATGTTTTCCACATGCAGTTTAGAGAAACTGTTTGAGTTCAAGATTGTGACTTCCTGAAGATATTTCTGTGTGTACTTTTTCTGAAATTATGAATCGACCATATTTATGTTGCACAGCTGAGGCTGAATGCTAGCTTTATTTTAGTCTGTAAACTGTACATTATCTTTGCCTCTATCTCTTTTGCTCTGTTCCAAAACCTAGCAAGCTGCCTCCGGAGACAACATTGTTAAGTATCAAAGGCGCACTGCTGATGCTAAAGCTGCTCCAGAATGTAGGCAACTTCATTATTCTACCTCCTAAAGCTTCATTCACACAGACAGTGCTGGGCTGTTGGTTTAACAGTCTCTGAAATCACCAACATCCATTGAAAATGAATGATATCAAGTTGTTTTGATAAACTGTTATACACACTGGCACTAAAGTTTTAATGTACCTTACAAAACCTTTTTTTTTAGCAAGTATTTCTCAGAAAAGGTAACAAGCAACAAGCCCATGAACACTTAATGGTAGGAAAAGCAATTAATACTGTACATTTATTTTCATTTCATTCAATACAAAAAACACAATTTTTCTGTGCTATCATTTTAATACCTAGAAAATACACCCTATTCCCTACATTACTCCACCAACATAATGCACTTAAAGGGATGAATTAAAACAAGTGAATAATTCAGACACTGAGGATGCCTGAAGTGCTCTTAGACACCATTACAGTTAACATATTTCATTTTTGTACACAACGTATTTACAATGTTCACGAACAGATTCCGCCGTAGCCTATTGTATGTAGTCATTGAGGCAGCTTACTAGGTTTGAGAACAGACCTTATATCAGAACTTTTTTTTACAGACATAAACACCCCTCTCTATTTAAACTATTTTGCAACTCTTCCCTCCCAAACTTAATGGGTGAAAGAGGACAGATTTATCAGTTACGCTTCCTTTGCAAAAGGTCATGGTAGCACTTATTCTGAATCCTCTACACCTCTCACTGCAATCATGTCTCAGAGGCAGAGATAGAAGTATGACAGGAATGACTGCAGGGACACACAGAGGCTACAAAGATCAGAGGGAAGCTTTATGTGATGCATCATAGCTCTGCTGTGGGACTTGGGGATTTAAAAAGAAAAAAGAAAAATTATACCAGCATTTGCTGTAAAGGAAAAACACCATTATGTACTTAAATATTTTTTTCAATGTACTGTTACAAAGAAAATGGGTTTATTTTCAACAGACCCGACCATCCACATCAGGTTGGAGACCAAAATGGTGCCAATTTGATGCCGTTTTAAACCATTTTTGTTTCCTGGAAAGCAATTTCGCAGACTGTTCGCCACCTTTTAGGCTGTTCCTAAAGCTCTGTTGTGTCTGGGTTAACAGAGAAAAAAAAAACACCTCATTGCTGGCTCTGTTTTCCCCAGTGTATACCTTGTATTGTGAAGGGTTTTTTTTATAGGGGATTTGTTGAACAGGATCCAGGGCACTGTAGGAACAACACAGAACAATGCTTATCTTAGCGTGGTTGTAGATAACCATATGTTTGTGCAGTTTATTTTCTTCTTCCATATCAAATTAACCAAAAAATACCATTGCAATAAAACATTTTATTCTCATTGTTGGCTAGACATAATATTGCGTATTTAAATGTGGATTAGCAAGCATAGGATTTCCCATGAAAGCTCTCCACTTCAGACTAAACCAAAGGTGGGAGGTTTTGTTTGGTTTAGGGTGTAGCGCAGGTATTTAGGGTCAGTTCATGTGTGGATTTCTGGATTAACCTTAGACCTGCGTGGCTGACTGTTTCATTGACAAGACCACACCTGCAGGTATTCCTGGTTAAACATTTCAAAGTGCCGCTGATCGAGTGGACAGGTGACGGACCAGGTGTAGTTTTGAAACTGCTGTCTTCAATCAGTCTTCTGACAGCTAAAGGATCTGCTGTTCTTGCAACAAAGTTCTACTAAATAAGGTTATCCAGGGGCCTGTTCCATAAAACAAGTTTACCAAATAAGCCAGGCTTGTTTTAATTAGTCTGACTTATTTTAAACCAAATCAAATGACAGTAAGTCGGATTAACTGAAATAAACCTGGATTATTTGGTAAACTTGTTTTATGGAACAGGCTCTGGAACTTTTTATGGAAAGTAATTGAGGGCATCCAGGCAAGTCGTGACCTTCGTTGAAGATAACTTCCTGTGTTTTTTAAAAATCTGTGCAGCCTGGATGCTTTATTGCATGACAACATATCCTCGTTGAATGTTTCCAAGTTCTGCTAGACTAGCTTAGATTTTTCCATCCAACCAGAAAACAGTAAAGCGGACAGCCAAGACTTTGTGGCTGTAGCCAAAAGCCTATTGAGCTAGACGAGGAGAGGCTGGAGGAACCATAAAATCAACAACAAACTGCTCTTCTTCGCTTAAACGTGCATGTGTTGGTAATTAATTTCCTTTTTTCTTCATTTTCTGCTCTTTGAGATGCACCTGTCCCCATTTCTCACATTGAAAAACCAAAAGCATGCTTTGATGACTAGATGTGTTCTGTTCTTTATGTTTCTGATCAAGCATCAGTGGTGCTTTTTCATCCTACTGTATAGGCAGGCATAACCCTGACACAACTGTCATCATACTTATCCATTGTCCAAGTAATCCATCCTGGAAATCATTCTAGAAACATGAGTATGTGCAACATGCATAATTGTTTTGATAAGCAGGCCTCAAAGTAGCGCTTATTTATGACTTGTTTAACTAAGTTTTGGGAGAGTGGCGCTCTTGAGGGTTTGTTGATGTTGATGCTGTCGGCACAGAATTAATAAAAAGAAGGAATTGTGCTTTAGGACACTTAATACTTCTCAGTCATTCCCATATTCAGATTTATTTTCCAGCCCTCATAATATAAGACCCTCATGAATCACTATAGTAGATTGTAAGTACCCTCAGGGGTCATCTCCATTTGACTTCTGTCAGACTTCATCCAGTCACTCAGGAGGATTGTGCGCGTATCCGATGAATTATTTGTTTAGCTCTATTTTTAGATGCTGTTAAGAAGTTCTTGAAAGTTTCTGGATCAAGTAAAGCTGCTCGTGCACCAGGCGCTGATTAGCTTTTAATGAGTTATTCTCAGTGAATGTCAGCTGTTGTGCTGTCATGTCTTTCTAGGAAACTCTGTCTGAACTATCGGGCTCTGAAACGCTACTGTTTAATAAAGTCATTAGGGGCTTTTTGTGTGAGAAGCTTCATGGAGACTGTCAGTATCAGGGTCTGGACAAATCCACTGGGCTTCAAAGCAACTGTCAGAGGCAAAGCTAATGAGAGCATCTTATTGTTCAGCTTGACAACAGAACAAATACAACTGAATTTGAAATTCATGCGTGATGCTGTACTTTACGACTAAATAGCTTGTTTCTCTTTTCTTCTCAATTATTTTAGATGCTTTGTTTACTTCGTTTTCAGTGGCCTTTTTTAGGCGGGAATCTGTAATACTATTTCTCATACTTGGTTAACGCTTCTCAAAATATTACACTCAAGGATGTGACACTGTAATATTTTATTCTTTCGTTTACTTGTGTTATTATCATTCATTTTAGCTGAATATACAAAATTATTCAGTGACAATGTTTTTCATGGACAAACACCGCTCACGTTCTTTAGAAAATGTAAAAATCCATTTGAGTTTGTTTGTCTTTGGGGTAACTGATGGTGTTGTGTTTGTTTGGCTCATTGACCTGAATGAACACCCTGAACACAAGAATAGTGGAGTCCTTGAGCTGAGAGCTTTTTCTTTACTCGCAAATGGATTTTGGCGACATTTCAACCACACCCTATCTATCACTTCTTTCTTAAATTGATAGAAACTGACACGATGAAAGAAAAAGTGTCAGTGCTGCTTGGATAATGCGCTGCATTAATACCCTGCCATTGACTGCAGAAACAAGAGAAATGCTTTTAGCTTTCTTATATCCTCTCATAAAGGTATAATAAAACACAAATCAAATATTGTTTACTGTTACCTCAATATGTGATTATTAGTATCTTTGTTTTTACGTACAATTGGCTGTTGTCATTATGATTTGAAATTTATTTTTAAATTTACCACCGATTTCTTATCTACAATCCAAAATCGACTCAAAATATGGGTCGAAAAGTCCTGATGGTCGACTAATTCTTTAGACCACTATGATAATTCAACCAACCATGTGGCTTATGCCTCCTAATCTTCACAAAATGTCAAATATAATCACTTCGACGTGTGAAACAGTTTATTTCCCTTCATTCTGAATTTGTATACGCTGCATGTCATCTACTGAATGGTTATCACCTAGCAACCAGGCTAATATCATGTTAGAAATACAGTGGCATTGGCAACATGTCAATTCTTTCCAGTCTTGACATCTCTCAGGCAAGGTTAGAAAGTGAGATATTAGGAGCCCGGGGTTAGCTTGAGGAAATCAAGTGAAACACGCATGGAAAAGTCATGAATATACATGGTCTGGCTTGTTTAGAAATCGGGAATTAGTCTCTGGTGCTCTTCGTGCACGTGAAGTGGGTTATCAATACGCGTGCAGACCGCGATACATGGCGTGAATAGAGATGAATAGAGATGCAGTTGTTCTAATGGCATGTGTGCACAAAATGGTACGTTTGCACAGACTTTTGCTAGAGATTTAACCACAGGCTTCATAATGCATGAAGTCCGTGGTCTTTTGGATGTTCTTTCATTGTTCAATGTCTCGGTCTGGCTGGGCCAGTCATTACCACAGTAATCTTTAAGTATCATGGAATAAATTTGTATTTATAAACTAAACAATGGAAATTAAGGAATATCTGGGTGATTGAAATAATGTACTGTATTGAGATACACCAATAATAGTGAAGCCAGACATGTGAAGTCAGCATGCACAAGATATAAATATTTCATCATGTCTGTTCTGCACCAAACTGCATTCTTTTATACAAACAAACCTTTATTTTTAGCTAGTGTGGGAAACTACTGAGGCACTCTGGGTCGAGTACATGCGTGTAGAGATA